>JASZXU010000498.1:0-19923 GCA_035521515.1 Phenoliferia sp. Uapishka_3 | reverse complement strand
AAGAGACAGGTGGGAGGGTTAGGGAATTGGAGGTTGAGTTGGAGGCGACTTCGAATGTGCGTTCATTTTTCTTTTATGCTTGAATGGATCGAGGGGGATGGATATGAGCTGGATATGAGCCTTTGGACTTTGCGAGCCGTCGTCGTCGTCTCACGGCTCGCAAAAGTCGAAGACTTGTATCAAGTTTGGATTTGCAGCTCTCTGTGACAGAAGCTGACTCGATTGATACCGAACAGGACCTCGCCAAAACCAAATCTCACTCCGCCACACTCTCCGCCGACCTCGAGTCTACGACTTCCCAACTCTCTGCCGCCCAATCCGCTCTCTCCGCCGCCTCCTCTACCCCAGCCGCTCCTTCCGAAGACTTCACCGAGCTCCAATCCCGACACGCCTCCCTGACAGCATCCCACGAAGCTTCCCAGCGGGAACTCGCCGAAGCGAAAGCCTCATTCGCCAAAGCCGATTCTGGATTCGGAGAACAAATCGACGCTATGCAATCTATTCACGATCAATACCTCAAGGAGAAGGAGGAAGAACATGTTGTTGTGCTGCAGAGAGCGAAGAAGGAGTTTGAGGCGAGTAGGGCAGAGAAGGATGAGGAGGTTAGGGGGTTGAAGGAGAGATTGGCGCTTGCGGAAGAGATTCAGGAGAAGTGGATTAGGGAGAAAGAGGCGGCTGCTAGTAGGGAGGGTGGACCGACTCGGGAGGATATTGAGAATTTGCATCAGGCTCATTCGAAGAAAATGGCGGAGGTCGAGGCTGCGCATAAGGCGGCCTTCGAGGAGTTGCAGAAGGTGAGCAGGTTCTTTCTTGATGGTTTTTGGTCAACTTGAATTTGACTCGCTGACCGTATTATCAATAGGAATTTGCCTCGAGCCAGGCAGAGCTGGATCTTTACCGGGCTGCTGACGTCGACGAGTAAATTGTGCGAAGCCTCATCCTTCCTTTCTCTATACATTTATTGACAACGGACACTCTACTAGCCTTCCGACAATGAAAATGAAAAAACAAAATCTGTACCTACTCAAAAAAACACCTCCATCCTCGCACCCTCCTCAGCTCATCCGTCCTTACCCCGCTCCGCGCTCCCCTTCCCCTTCGATCTTTTCATCATCTTTTCCCCCATCCATCTTTTACGTCACCACCCTTTCGCTACGCACTAAGTTGAGCAGCCACTTTTCGTAATGCAAATGAGGTTAACGCGGTTGATGAGTTGTGTTCGAGGGTTGTGGCGAGAATTCTTCTATTGCGCCTTTTTCGTTCTCAATCACGAAACTGGGAGGAAATTTCATGTTTTCTGAGTCGATACTATACCGTACCCCCCATTTCTGTCGTCGCACGGGGTGACGTTCGCCGAGGATGGCCGACGGCGAGGAGGGAACACAAAAATCGGCCGTTGAGCGGTCACTTGGCCCTCAACTTGCCTCCACCAGTCAAATCTTTCCCGAATATCTCTTGCGCTGATCCTCTTTTCTACATTTGATCAGATCAGATCTCTGCGAGGTGCCGTTTGCGGAGTGTCGCCGCATCGCATGACAGAGAGGCGTTGGTAACCGGTGCCCGCTCAGCTCAAGCGCTCTTGCTCGGATCTTCTTGAGGTGCGCTTTTGTTCCTCGAGCTCTTAATAATGTACGTCCCTCCTCGGAGTGTCGCCGCTGTGATCTGAGATTGTGGCCGTTCGACACCCCGATGATCTTGTACGCACGGTTCTTTCGCTTCGAAGTGGAACATCGTTTTAACGATCTCGAAGGCCTCCACAGATCTAGAAAATCACAGACAATACCATTTTGGCCTAAGTCCTCTTGATTCAGCGTCTATTTATTTCGTGAAATGGACGCGACAGGTGGCGGCTACATCATCGCCGTGTCACAGGCACGCGTCGTGGTTATCTCTCCGGCTAGCCAACCTTCAGAATTTTTTTCCCCACGGCAACCCACCCCTCAGTGTTCCGCGGCAACATCGATATCGACAAGACAAATCACAATTGCCATGACGCTACGATGAGGAAGTTGGGGTCTCCCCCTCTTTCTCCCCTCTTCCGTGTCGTGCTTTCTTTCCTCGGACTGTACTAAGGACAAGACGACGAGGAGTTCCGTGAACGTCCATGGGCAGCTCATCGGCACACCAAAACCACTTCGACTGGAGGCGAAGTCTCGTCCAGCACTTTCATTACCCGGGTCCACCCCCACCTTCAAGTCACCCTCGGCACCAAATACCATCATTTCCGCCTCTGCTACCCGAAGTTCCCTTCCCGCAAGCTACCTACTTCCCCATGTCCCCAGGCGATTTATGCCCACCGTGGATACGCCTTTCAAAAACTCCAAATCCGACGACGAATTCAACTCAAACCTCGAGTCGAAATTCGACTACAACTTCCACTCCAAACCCATACCACATGAACCCAAACTCAGCTCCTCCTTTTCCTCAGCATTATTGCTCACCACACTGCGACAAAACACTCAAGCTCTCTCAATCCGCCTGGCGCCCACCGTCGCACCCACATCCAGTTCAGGACTCTACTCGACTCGCTGGGCCAAGAGGTCACCTGAAGCCTTACTTTCGTCACCTTCATCATCAATCTCCCGTCTTTTCCGAGCTGGTCTGCTCGACACCCTCGGATCCGCATATTGATGGGAGGTCGCTACCGTCCACTTCGCGAGAAAACGCTGCTCGTCCACAACAGAGCAAATTTGGACTCGGAGTCACCATTCCAATAGCATACCGGGAGTCGTCGGATCTGGCTACACCTCAATCGAAGCACTCCGAGAGTGATACTTCATCGGATGAGTTCGCTGTCGGGACGCGGTCGACGAGGAAAAGCCGGCGACGTCGACCAAATCATCGTGCAACCGAAGCTCCGCTAGACCTGCCTGTTCGAAAGTTCGCGTGCAAACAATGCGGGAAGGGATTCTTGAGAGTGAGTGCCTTGAACCCGTGATGAGAGACATTGACTAACCGCATCCTTTTGGGCTTCTTCGCAGCCTTCTGCCCTCGACACACACATTGTGCGCACAGTTTTCTTCGCGTGACACGTCTCAGTTCAGTCTAGCTGAGGTTTTTCGTATCCTCAGCGCTCACACAGCAAAGAAACACCATTCATGTGCCCCGATACGACGTGCGGTAGAAGCTTCGCTGTGCTCTCTAACATGAGGCGTCATAAAAGACTATGCGTGCGTGCGCCTTTCCTTCCACGCTTTTCCGAGACTTGAAATGAATGTGCGACTTTGAAGCAGAATCATCGGGCGCCTGGAGAAAAATTTGAGACCGTCATCAATGGTCACATCCCCTCCCCTCCCAAACAACACCAAACTCTCTCGCAAAAGCGTGCTCTGCCGCAAATCAAATACTCCGCTGTTGCAACAGCTGAAAACAGTATTCCCTCGTATGCCGTTGAGCAGACCGGTTTTAGTTCTGTCTTGCACTGAAAAAAGTAGGCGCACCGGGATGGGGTCGAAGAGAAGGTGGGAGGACTGGCTGTCGTGGGCTCAACAGCTTGAACGATCATGTACGAGAACATTTGGCATTGGAAAGACACTATAGAGATGGACGAAAATGTACAATATTAGGAAGTGACCTCTTCACTTTCCCACAATCTTCTTCGCAACGCTTTCCGCCGCCATCTCGACGTTTTCCACCGCACTTTTCAAATCCGCGCCAACTTTCATGAAAGCAACCGCCTCGAGCGTAAGACCTTCCTCCTGCAAGAATTTTCCCGTGTCGAAGCGGATGCGACTCTTCAGATCTGCTGCACCCTTTGGCAGTTCTTTCGCGGCGTTGGACGCCGTGTAGCCCGCTGGCTCGCGAGCGACCAAAAATGTGTAGCGATGCTTCCTATCATTGGTGCGGGAGGTGTCAGTGTAACTCTTGAGAGGTTGGTCGAAGCAGGAACTTGCCCGGTGCCCGCTCCTGGAGTCGGCCCAACATAATCGGTTTCCAAGCGAGGCAGCTTGAAAGCTGAAGCTCGTTTGGTTTCTCGGTGAAACTGAATTCCAGATTCGTACCAGTGATTGACCTGCCCAGCAAGATGATCTTTTTGGTAGAACAAATCCTGGGGAGAAGGATTCAGCGCAGTTCTACCGAACAGGCTGAGCCGCGACAGGGCCAGGTGCGTACAGGGTCAATCATTAGCAACGTATAAGTTGCTTCGGGATCCTGTACCGCACGATTAAGTCAGCGTTTCACTCGTCTTTCATCTAATAAAGTGCCGTACGGCGTCTGGAAACTCAATTTCGGGAACACTTTGCACCGTCTCTCTTGACATCTCTTCGCCCAAAGACACCACGGTGTCGCTGTTGTAGATTACGCGGAGCGGAGACTTGATTGTCGAAGCGCTCGATTCGGGAATGACGTCTGGGATGATGCTGTTGGCACGAAGGATTGCAACAAACTCGAGAGTGGTTTGTGTAGTCGGTTCGGCAATCATACTCGCTGGAAGTGTGAAGTTGGGTATGAGTGGAGAGGGAGAGAAGATAAGCCAAGATGGATCCTTCAACTAGCTACAGTAATTTCACTGATGACGAAAGCTAGGCGATGTTCGAGGAGGTCGCTGACGTTCGGTTGACGTCGGACGTCGCATTGACGTCTCTGCGAAGCTGCTAGACCTTGATGGGCTGCGTGGAGACGAGGCGAGCCGAACCCGATAGAATTGGCGTATATGTATTTACAGGGTGCTGAACCCACTTTCGTCTAGCTTGAAATGTAGGTGCGGAAAACAATTGAAGCGAGGACGATTAGTTGCTGCCCGGATCTCCGGCGTTCTTTCCGGAAGAAAGCAGGTCCACGCCAGATCCCACTGTTTCTTAAGTTAGGCAAGGCTTATGTTTTCGAGAGCTTTCAAATCAACCTCACCGCTCCCGTTCCGCCACTCTCGCCTCTTAAGCTCGACCGCATCTCGTTACAATCCGCCTTACCGTGTCCTCCTGCTCGGATCGGACGCGTTCAGCTGCGCCACTCTTACAGCCCTCCAGGCCTGTCCGCGAGGTATGGTGCGGGTACTTCTTTCAAAGTGAATGAATCGGCTCACCGTACCGTCCGCAGAACTTCTTGAGAGCATCACTGTTCTCACTCCGCCGAGCGCGCGGTCCGGGAGGGGACTCAAGCTGGGCCAAGAACGTGAGCTCAAGAAGCCACGAACAAAAGAGGGTACTTCTGCTGATGGTAGAAGGATCGTCTAGCTGCGCTACACCGACTCGCGAAGTCGCTAGGCTTGGAGAGCTCTCAGCTACCCCACACGGGCTTCAATGGATGGGCGGTGAGTCTTTCATAGTCTTTATGCTGACCATCCCAGCTCATAGTTATCGCTCAATCAGCCATCGGAACCCTTCATGTCGAAAGGCCCATCCAACATCCTCATCGCCGCTTCATTCGGCCTCATGATCCCTTCATCAATCCTGGACCTCTTTGAGCCGTTAAATGCGCTCAATGTCCATCCATCTCTTCTGCCGAAATATCGGGGAGCTGCTCCTATACAGTGGGCCATCATAAATCGGGACAAGGAAACTGGAGTCAGCGTGCAGGAGCTTAGCAAGGGCAAGTTTGATCGGGGGAGGCTGTTGGGTCAGAGAACGGTGGTGCGTACTAATTTGTCTTCGTTCTTTGAAGGGAAAACCTGATGAAAATGATAGGCAATACCGCCTGGCGCAGACTTTCAGACACTCGAGCCGATTCTTGCGAAGGACGGTGCTGACTTGCTGGTCGACATTTTACGCAAGCTCGGGCGAGCGCAGGTAACCACACACATCTCACGTAGTAATACGCTTGACTGATTTCAGCCCCCTCAACAAATTTCAGGCCGCCGTAACACCACAAGATCCCTCTCGCTCATCGAACGCCCCTAAACTCACGAAGGAGCACGCTCGAATCGACTGGTCTTCAACAAGGAAAGAACTTGTGCAACTCCAACTTGGAATCTCACATCAGGTACCTTGTCTTCCGCTCATCTGTTTTCGGCGCCAGCTAACCAACGGTCGCCTTGCCAGCTCCCACTGTGGTCCACCCTCCCAAGCCCACCCCTTTCACCCGTTGCGGTCCAACTAGAGCTCGAATTTTCACCAGTCCCTGAATCGAAAATTACTACAGCCCTCCTTGCTTCAAGACCAGGGACGGTTGCCCTTGATAAGAGTACGAAGCCGTCGAGGCTCCTTGTTCGGTGTGGAGGAGAGGAAATGACGAGGGCGGTAGCGCGAATAACGAAGTTGAAGGTCCCAGGAGGGAATTGGATACCGGGGAATGAGTGGTCAAGGGGTAGAGATGGAGGTGAGGTTTGTTTTGAATGAAGAAACGCCTACCGGTATGCTCTGCCCAACTTTCCTTCAAAGCGACAACTCAAAGAGATTCGGTTCTTGTGAGATAAAACCTCTGTAAAGGAGCAATTTGGACTGCCGGCAGGAGTTAGCTCGCGATGGGGGAATAAAAATAATGAATGATTTCGACGCGTATCATCCGGCGGCTTGAGACAAGACGCTCGCAAACGCAAGACGCGACTCTCGCACTCGTTCATAAATCGCCAATTCACAACCGCACCGCTTCCTACCTCTCATCCAGTGGCTCTACGCTCGTTCTTTATAACGTACTACGAGCCCTACTACCTCATTCTTCTAAGCACGACCGTCTCTGACCGAGAATTCGCTCGCCCTCTGGAGACTATGGCGAATGGTAAGAGGGGGCTGCCGCTGACAGTGATATTACGCGGAAGTACGTCACCCTGGCTGCACTGCTTGGTTGGCGGGGGTAGCTGATCTCTCATCCCTACAGAGGTGACACACGTGGTGCAACGACAGCCACGCCCCTGCTATCTCCTTCGACTCCCGCGAGAGGTGTTCGCCACGATAATCTGGGAAGTTGCACCACTCGGTGGACGGCGAGCTCAATCTTTGCGCCTCGTGAATCGCCATCTCTGCTCAATCGCCTCGCCCATCCTCTTCGCCTCCCTCCTTTTCGACGACAACCCGTTAAACAATCTCCATGAAGTCATTGCTTCCCTCCTCACGGACCGTCACAAAATCAAAGAAGCAGCTACCTCAATCGAGTACCACCTCAACGGCAACGGAAGGCGTATCCTACCTGCTGCGGCTCTTCAATCTCTCGACAAGCTACAGCAAGTATCTTTGTCCGCTCTGCCCAAACTTATGAAGGTACCGGAAAGCATTCACCAAGCTCTTGCCAACCTTCCTCACCTCGGCATATTATGCCTTACCAATCTATCGCTCGCCGCCTGTTCTAGAGCGGAAGGGTCGCTGATGAGAAGGCTTCGTCATGTACGACACCTCGTCCTGAAAAGCCCGCATGGAGACGGTCTTTTTGCCATTCGTGGAGACCAATCAGATGATCTTTTCTCGCAGCCGAATCTGGTGGAAGTGCTGGAGGTTTATAACCCCGCATACGATCCAGGCGAGCTCGAGACGCGCTATATCATCCTCGCGCTCACCGCTTGTCGCCATTCTGTTCGAAAGGCTGTCCTGGAGTGGCGCGAAGCAGATTTTAACGGGCTTGATCAAAAAATCATCACTGGCGGGGTGCGGTTTCTCATTCTCGAGCTGAAGTTTTGATTGAGTCTGACCTATCCCCGCCTCCAGCATTTTTCAGATGCGGCAGAGTCTTTGTGCATCAAGGGCTTAGTCTCACTATTCTGGGCAGAGTGCGAAGCTCACCTCACGACTTCTACTTATATGGCGACGTTCCTTAACTGGGTTGGGAGGTCTAACTTACCCAATTTGACACTCCCCGTCAACTGTCACTTCGATGTCAGCCCGGTACTACTCAATCTCCGAATGCCAAACGTTCAGAACATCACTCTCACTACCGGCTCATACGATTACGACCCCACTGCGGACCTCCTCGCCGCGGTTCGTCCTCAGTCACTACTCCTGCGAGTGAATGCTGTAATATCCTGAGCTTTATTTACCGCAGTCAACATTTTTCTCCCTCAGAGCTTTCGTCACTTCCTCTGTCTTTCCCAACCTCAAAACCTTGCATCTCGTCGGCTGGCTTGACAAAACCAACGCCTCGTCGCTCGCCACCGTGTCTCCCGAAGACCTTGTCACGGAGCACATTTACGTCTTCACCTTGTTGGGAATCCTCAGAGTACTTGGGGCTCAGACACTCATTTTCGAGAATTCTTGCGGGCATTTCCGGGGAGTAAAGAGGTGCATCTACGAGAGGGTTGGCAATTCTGGAGACTGGACCGTACGACTTGCGGAGGTTTGAGTTTGGTAGCCTGCTTTGCAAATAAAGGACTTCGCATCGGTAAGGGCCATTAGCTGGCGAAATTTCGAAGAAGGAGAAGGAGAAAGATTTAAACACCCAGCCTAGGAAGTTCCCATGTCCATTCGACATTACTCACATTCAGCCTTTCACCTTCGTCACCTTCGCCACCTTGGAACAGCGCTCGTTTGCCAAGACACCAGAGCCAAGGCTCGCAAGCTACGCTGTGGATCGCACTCCTCCAACGACGGACACACACGCATTTATCGGCTTCAGCCCAGTCTTCGCGACTACAGGGGCTGCCATCGTTATTCGACAATAACATGGGAATCAACGGCCTCGACTCTCACATAGCGCCCTCTCAATATATTGCCACCTTCCTCACATGGATCGCAAAATCTCGTCTCTCCAAACTTTCCCTTCCTGTCACGACAGCGTTCGACATCGATCCGGCACTTCGTCGCCTTCACATGCCCAATGTCAAGTAACTCAGCCTATCAACTTGCCCGCATGCAATATTTTTCGACAAGCCAGCACAACTTCTTTCATCCGTAGAAACATTGAACCTAAGTCACAAATCCGAGTACAAAGCCGCCGCTGAGCCTGTCCTTCTGCCGCAGATAAATTATCCTTCGCTCGTACAATTTTTTATGATCTTTCCCAATCTGCCACACCCTCCACCTCGTCGGCTGGCTTGACAAATGCGACATGTCAAGACTCCTTGTCACCTCTCCTAAACTCCTCTTCGTCTCTCAAGTTTGTCTCTTTGGCTTATTGATGGTTTTGAGGCTGACTGGGGTCAGGGTTCTGGTGCTGGAGCATTCAAACGGTCATCCTGATGGGGACCGCAAGGGAGTATTCGATTGGGTGAGCGATGACTCTGAGGAGTGGAAGTTTCGATTAAAAAAGAGTTGCTAGCAGTACTTTAAATATGAAGAGGCGTGCCTCAAACTCAACTTACCTATGAGTGTCATTTGAGTTGTTCGATCATCAAAGCAGGGTTTCATCGTTAATCATCCTTCCAAGCGTTGCAGTTTGCGGTGGGGTTTGCTATTACTGGGTATAAATCTGGTATAGTAACTTGTCGTCTACAGACTAAAGCACGACTTCTTGTCAACCAATCTGATTTACATTGAACACGAACAAAAGCTAGACAGCTACAGATGTTCCCAAATAACTAAGCAAGACTCGAAGCCGTCGCAAGTGGCACCACCCGAAGACCTCTTGCTCATCGCAGAACAAGATGAAGGTTGTAAATAATAGAATAAAACCTAAAAAGGAGGGGCGAGGTGTGATTACGAAAAAATCGTGAAAGGTTCGAAGTCGGGGGGAGTACAGGCGATGAGCCTGGCCGGACCGAACGCAAGCCGCAATTGCGGGCTAGATTGTGGGTGAAAGTCGCATGTTGGAGTATGTCGAGGTTCAGATCAGATTCTAGCCAGCATCCTTAGTTTCGAGGAGCATCGCCGAGAGTCCCTTTTCGTCCGTAGAGTCGAGGCCTCGCGCTCGCGCCTTGAGGCGAAGATTGCGGTCAAACGTAACGAGAACGACATTAGACGCGTTGCCAGGTACAAGTCGACGGTCCGCCTTGGGGTTGACCAATGCAAGTCGACTGGTAAAGTGATCTTTCTGCCAGGCGACGGCCCGGAGAATAACGTCGTCCATGCTTCGCGCAAAATCGTGCGACAAGGCATCGCCACCACCTTCGGCACTTCCAGCAAAGTCGATTGACTCGCTTCGAATGCTGAGGTCTTTGAGGTAATTTCCCCGGCTGGTTTGGACTTTGATGTGCCTTGAGCGTTGTCGGATGGCTGTCTCGAGGTAGGTCACAGCGTCGTCCGCCGCGCTTCCGAGAGCTGTGGCGTTTCTCTTCAAGCCGTCGAGTTCGGTGACAACTATGGATTCGAGAGCAAGTCAGCTCAAACGTTATGAACACATGTTTCATTGACGTTACGCACCAGCAAGAGGAACGACAACAGTCCAAGTCTCGGTTTCGACAACTTGACGGAATAGTTGGAGTGAAGTGAGAAGGATGTTGGTGTCGAAGACGAGAACAGTAAAGCCCGGGAAGGTGACCACCATAGGAGGCCTGTTTCCGTTCGCCTTCTTTTGTCGTGGGGTGACTGCCTTCGAAGTGGGACGCCTTGCGTGTCGCGCTTGCCTGACAATCGCCTTGAGCTCTCTACGTCGGGCCTTTCGCAAACAAGAAGATTAGCTCCTGCTGCAGGATTTAAAAAAAGAAAAAAGAGGACTTACCTTGAGTTCTTTCACGGCATCGCTATCCGTTGGGTCCTCATCATCATCCTCATCCTCCTCTTCGGTCGACTCCTCCAGCTCCTCAACTCTCGCAGCGTCCGCCTCCCACTTGGATACTCTCGACTGCCTCTCCGCTTCTGCTGAATCCTCTTCTTCCCTCTTCCACCTCCTAAGCTTCGTATCAAGTCCACCCGCAACAGAGAAGCGCGACTGAGGTGCTTGATTCGCATCAAAGTCGAGGCCTGGAACAGACCTTGCTAGCCAAGCTGCGAGCGTCGCGATCCTCCTCCACCTCGCAGTAGCGAGGGTAGCACTCTCTGACGACCCAGTGTCATCCTCATCGGCGAATTCGTCGAGCGAGTCGAGAGAGAACTTGAGAGCGTCCATCTCCGATTCGATGAGGCTTGCTGATGGCGGGCCGCTAATAGGTGGGGGAGTCATTTCGTCTCGTCTTCCACCTCCAGGTGATGCCGACTTTGTCTTCCAGTATCCACGTCCGAAGACATGTTTACCGGTCCAATCCATTCCTCTGATACACCAATCCTCAGGGAGTGGGCCGCCGAGGAGCTTCGATTGGACGTCCAAGCGAACTTCGATCGAAGAAGGGATGATATTGAAGAGCGCGACGAGTCGAGCCCAGGGAATGGCTCGTTCGAGGTGTCGGAGAGCGGCTGGGTGCTGAGCCATGCTGGCGACAAAAGTGAGGATGAGAATGATATAAGGGTTGACGACCTTGACGTCCCCGACGATACGGTAGGGATGAGCGAGGGCCAGGTCGAGCATGCCGAAAGTGAGTCGTTGAGCCTGTCGGAACACGAGGGGGTCTTCGTCGTCCGCTGAGGAAGGTCCGAGTCGCATGACGACGTCTGAAGCGCACGAAGCGGTTTCTCCATCTTCACCATCTTCAGGGACGTCTGAGCGCTTGAGGGAAGAGGGGTTGAGCATGATGGCTTGAGGCGTCCTGCCCTTTGAATGGGCGACGATGGACGATGCCGGCGCACGAACGGCAGATGGTGGTGCGGCAGCTTCCCTCGTCGAAGTCTTCTTGAGCACACCGTCCTCGGCCCCATACTGCAACAGCGCAGCAATATTGATCGTAGCCAACATGAACCACTCTGCGTCCCCGAACGGCGCTTGAGGTCCCGTCTCACCGAGAGACGACCACTCGTGCCCTCCTGCGACTTTGCCCATCCGACGACCTTCCTCAGAGAGACGTTCCAAGAATCGACCGACGCAATCGTCAAAGTCGTCGAGTTGGATCTTGGTAAAGAGCATTCCGTGGAGGTGGACGAAAAGTTCGGCTTTCGTGACGTCGGGCTGAGTACGTCGTGCTTGGTGCTCGTCTTCGAAAAGGGGAAGGATAGACTCTCGAGCGCTGACATAAGGATGATGGGCGGTAAGACTGTAGATTAAGAATTGTGATCAGCGAGGTGTTCTTAATTAGAGCGCAATGAAGAATTGACCGACCTCTTGGCGTAGTGATAAAGTCCCCGCATCTCGTCGCCTTTGCTGAGCAGAGCAAGATGATGCTGCAATCTCCCCGTACCAGGAGTTTCCGCAACTCCCTGGCCATACCAATCCCTGGCCATGACTCTCCAACTCTCCTGTTCCTCAACTTCCCAGTCTCCCAACGCCGCATCTCCAATACTCGCCGCATCAACTGCTCTCGGCTGCTTCTCTCCCATCTCGCCTTCTCTCAAGCCCCTCCCAGCTCCAGCAGCGCTCGCCGCTGAAACTCGACTCGCAAGTCCTGCAACAGCCATGCGATACCTTGCCAAATCTCCCAGCTGCTCGATCCAAGCCGAGCGAAAGACGGCAATGGTTGAATCTTCGAAGAGTTGCGAATAGAAACCGTAGGCGTACTGAATAAATTCGATGAGGTGATCTAGGACATTCGTGTCGTTCGGACCTGGGGGAGGTTGAGAGGAGATGGCGTGTCGCATGCGCTCGAGGAGCTGGTGGAAGGCGATTTGCCAAAGGCGGGTGTGGATGTTGTACTTTTGTGGGAGAGAGTGGAGGGATGCGGGATGACGCGGATCAAGGGCCATTTGGAGGAAGGAGTAATGGGCGTCGGCGAGTCTGCACAGAAAGACAAAGGGGTGGAGGGGGGGGACGTTAGCTTCGCTCGCTCGCTATTCCACCAGCTTATCATAGTTTAGATGGAACGAAACGCACTGCTTGTGGCTGTTCGCAAGCCTGACCCAATAATCATCATCAAGTCTCCGTGCTCCCGACTGTATTCTCACGCCCTGCGCCGCATCATCTTCCCTCGCAGCGGCTGCGAGCGCTGCTTTATGCTCATCCTGAATCCTGCTTTCCGCATCCGTAATCTCACGATAAGCCCTCTTCAGTTCCATAACAAAAGGTGGTGGATCTGGTTCGCTCCTGCGCTGCTGTCCTGCACCCCTCGGAGGTTCTTCTGTCCTCGAAGCGTCGGACGCAGCAGAGGAGGCAAGACTTCGGTTGTCGTTGAGGCTTGCTGAAGGCTTCTTGGATGAAGAGGGTCGGGAAGAAGGAAATTTGATGGGATCGTCCTTCTTGTGATCGTAAAGTCGTGAACCTCCTGCTTGCCCGCCTAAACTTGTTGAGCTCCCCCCGGGTCCAGGATCTTGCTCATCTCGTCTCCGACTACTCCCTTCGTCCCTCTTTCTCCGTGTCTTGGATTCTCGAGAGCTACGAGAAGCAGGTCGACCGGAAGTGTTGCCATTCTCGTTATCCTCGGACTCGAAGCTCTCGCGGCTGTCTTTACCTCCTCGACGAGTTCCCATGTCTGCCGGTTCCACGACCTCTCGTTTACTTCTTCGAGTACTTCTTGCTTGTGCGGGAGGAGGTACATTGACGGTATGCCCCTCTTCCCGGCGTGACGAGCCGAAGAGGTTGTGGTTATGCGAAGAGTCGGGGATGAAGAGAGCTCTGGAGGAACTCGCTGTACCTGGTGCTTGGGAGGTCGAAGTTCCAGCTCGAGGAGAAGAGCCCATGCCTCGATCAAACTCTGCATCGTAGCGAGAGTCACCGTAAACGCGGTCGAGCTGCTCGCGGTGCCGACCTGCTCCGTGGTGACCATTCAAGTAGGCCGATACTGGCGGAAGGGAGTTATGTGATCTTGCGGGGTAGGAATGTTGTTGAATTGAATTATGGTGGGACGAGGAGAGAGCGGGAGCTGCAGAATGTCTGTGCTGCGGTAACGCAGACGAGGACGAGAAGGGGCTTGGGGCTGTAGTCGTAGGTGAAGTTGGAGTTGTATTTTCGAGGGAAAGGAGGGAAGGAGAAGCTGAAAGTGGTCGTAATGAAGTTGTACTGCTGCTTGCTGGACGGTGGCGACTGAATCCTCCAATTGCTCCTTCTCTTGTTGGTCCTGCAACTCGTCGCTGCTGCTGCCCGTTCTGTGATGAAGCGTCCCCGGCTGCTTCCTTGGCTTGTCGTCGAAGTTGAGCTACCCATCGGTCTGCGACGTCGTTTCCCCCCTTCTGAGTCCTGCTGCCGTGGGATTCGAGTGATTGTTCCCTAGCTGGGGGCGCACGCTGTATGGGATCTGCCATCGCTCCCACCAGCGTTCTCAAGACTGCCCGGGGTTCTTGTTCGACTGCTGATGCGTTTTCTTCCGCAAAAGTTGTATGGTATGGGTGTAGGAAGAGAGGAAAGAGGATCTCCTGCGCCTCGTTCGCAGCCCTAGGTACTGCGGCCAAGAATCTCACGCGCGAGTCACTTGCGACATTGTACTTGTCTGTTTCATGTGTCCCTCATTTGTCTCCTTCCTTTTCGTGGTCTCTTTCAATCCTCAGCCTCCTTGATTTTGAACTCTGAAAGGCCACCAAGTTCCTTCAAGCTAAGTATGCCTTTGCGCGAGGCGTCGCCACCGGACTTCCCGCCTTCCCAACTCCAAGTAAAACAGTACAGTACAGGACAGTTTTCCAACCTCTGTACCTGTACCGTACCTTCAGTAGGGCCACTGTACCGACTACTAGGGTACGGTACAGGGTACATGTACCCAGTACGCTTCGGTACGTACCTCGCGTGACGCCTTGCGGAAGAAATTGTGTCTTTGACTCCCATATCAAGGGTCAAAGGCACCAATAATGTACCAAAGTGTTAATATATTTCTAGGACATATTCCTAGCATCTTTATCAGCCTCACTTCACTATGGAAGCACCCCTTGACTCCGCTATCCCTCGGCAAGACGGTACACATGGAGGACGGTACAGTACAAAACGCCCTTTTGAGGCCTGTACCTGTACCGTACCCTGCCTTACAGCAGTACAGTCTAGTATACGGTACACATGAGGGTACGGTACAAAAACCGGTACGGTACGGTACAAATTCGTACCCACCGTACCCGTACAGCTTTACTTGGAGTTCCCAAGCTTCGCAGCACGCCTCGAAACCGCTCCTTGTTGTTTGAATCAGCAGCGGCTGCCTGCGGTCATTAGTTTCTCCTTACCTAGTTGTTTCTACGTAGCGATCAATTCAAACTTTCCTCGAGTGGTCTCTTGACTTGCAAGAACCAGCGATCTCACAAATTTCATCCTCGCGGACTTTTTTTCAAACAGAAGAAAGAGTCCAGGAGACATCTACAAAACAAACGCGTTCTGAAAAACTCTTCTGAATGCCTCTGAGCGATCGGGGACTTCACTTGCTTATTTTCATTTTCAGTGCACTCAGAAAGACGTCGCCCAAGCCAGCCTCTCGCATCCTACCCAATCGAAAGCACGTCAATTTCGACCAAGCCATTCACAGTCCTTCCGTCTTGAACCGAATCCTAACTCACAAACGACCGAACTCAGACATTGACTCCACTTCAAAAGCGCCCACGCTGCGAGTACCCGAGATACCCCCGACAACACTCGCAAGCTTCGCATTTCGAAGCAGCCAGGTTCGCTTTTCGATGGCAGGCCTTTCGGCCAAGGACTCTGGGACGGGTTGATTTTGCTCGTAGCGGATTTGCAGGGCTTTCCAATTGAGTTGCTGTTTTGAGGACGAGGTGAGCCATTCGGATCGAGCTGGCTATAGCGACGTTCGTTGTTCGGCGCACCTTGATCCGGTAAACGAATTCATCAACAGAGTCGGAAATCCCTTCGAGAAAAATCACGCCCGGATACCTACAGCGTCGAACGTCAGCGGTCATGTAAGAATGTCTTTCGAGATCTGGAAAGACGTACCCTGGTTTGGCGATTCCCCAAATTTCCAGCTCTGCGGCCCATTGAATGATGTTCTTTCGCTTTCCAGTGGCTAGGAGATGATGGCTCCATATGAGCACTTCTTTCAGGCAAATGTCGGTCGAGTCGTTGTTGACGTCGACTGGGTCTCGCGGGGCCGGCTGTTGGGAAGGCGGCGAGGGGACGGCGAAGGGATGTGATTCGAGCCATTCGCGGAGGTCGGTATAAAGCGTGAAGACTGGGTATTCTGGTAGTAAGAGGAAACATCAGATTTGGATACCAACTTCATTTGGTCCGCGAAGCGAGTGCTCACCTTCATCTTCACGTAAAGATTCACGCCTATTCATGAGCTCATGACTGAGCTTGACCTGATCGTCTCTTGAAATTGCGAGAGCAGAAACGCTCGCCAGAAAATCCCCGGGTCCAAATCCAGTGTATTGAACATGCAGCCAGACTTGGATGTCGGAAAGGCGGAGCGAGAAGTCGGGAAGTGGCAGTTCATCCGGACCTGGCTCGAAAGTTTCTGCCTGTCCGAAAGAAAGGGTATGAGTACGAATGGTCTCGGTCGTGACTGACAGGTGCTCTGGCTCACCTCCCAGCGAAGTTGAGCGTCCTCGGATCCAGCGAGCGCTGTCCACACGAGGTCTTCAGGTGGGCATGAGCTTCGAAGGAGTGCGATCTCCGTAGCTATTCGTTCCATATGTCATCGAGTAGTGATCTAACGAGCGAAAAGAGGAAGTGCGGGCTGAACGCCTCGGAGATGATGCGAAAATCGATTGTTCGCCGACCTTTCACTCGAGTTGATGTTGGCTGCCCGTCTTCAGTTCGCCGCAAGCTCTCCCCACGACATGAAGACAAACGCCAACTCGATACGACGTTCCAGTGATCATCGACGTGCCACCGACACAGATGGAGGAGTTTGGTTGTGCGAGACGATCTCTCCCTTAGCAGGACGCGTTCTGCCGCCTGCGCGCTCCTCCAGGGTCTGTCGATCTCGATTCCTGCGCTTCAATTACTTGTACAACTCTAGTCCAAATGGTCGCATTCGCATTCACGGGCATTCCCCCCTTGCGTGCCTTGTCTTGTCGATTCGAACCCATCTGCTTCTTAAGCTTTTCTCAGTTCGTTTCCTTTCTTCTCTTTTCATTCTCATCCAGCCAGCTTCTCTTTTTCTCTCATTCTCTGTATCCCACACTCGCTTGCATTCTACAATCCCTTTGGCTCTACGCCCTTCCCTTTCCTCATCTTCCCCTTCCCCTTCCCCTCCTGGACACCTCATCACCCACTTCCAACCCACCAATCAAACTCGCGACACAAAATGCACTTCTCAACCGTCACCATTTTCCTCGCCTGCACCAGTCTCACTCTCGGCGGTTCCATCCCTATCGAAACCGCCCTCGCACGCCGCGCCGCTCTCCCCGTCGCTCCCTCCGACTTCCATTCCACCACCCGTCCTCGTCGTATCAGGAAGCACCACCAAGCTACTCCGAAGCGATCTTCAGCAGCCGGCGATCGTGCTAAACGATTCATTTCACCTACTCCCATCTTTGATGAGATTGAGGAACGCGCTTTGGACCTTTTGGATGGTGTTGGGGCTTTGGCGGGTTTGGGAGCTATTCCTGTTGTGGGTAGCCTTGGAGAACGACAGTTGGGTGGATTGGGTGGACTTGGGGCGATCCCGACTACTGGGAATGGTCTTGGATTCCTCGACATCACTGCGCTGCTCACTTCGTGCACCTCTGGCATGTCAACTCACCAAGCTAAAATCCGTTCGTCCTCTTTTCTCTCTTTTCCCCCTCAGACTCGTCAACTCATCCTTGTTTTCCTGATCACACAGAAAAACTTGCCTCCCGCGCCCGAAACTACAAGGACTCGCCAATGAACTCCAAGTTCCAGAACAGCGTTTACGAAGAGCTCAAGGCATACCGCGGATCCGCCGCTGGTCTTCCAGGTCTTCAGCAACTCGATGCTACTCTTAAGCCTATCGCACCTAACCAGGGTCTTGGAGAGTTTGATCGCAACAACGACATTGAGGTCCTTTTCCGCACTATTAGCACTTCTTTCCAAGATACCCTCGAGTCGGTTAACCTCATCGGTGAGCGCTTTTCTCTGATCTTCGTTTGCACTGTTGATCATTTGGCTGACTTGGTCGTTCTTTTCAACAGTCTTCAAGCTCCCCATCCTCGGTCCCGTCCTCGGCCCAATCCTGTGAGTCGTCCTCCCTCCCTCCCTCCATTCGCCCTCTCGCTGTTTCCCACACAATACTCACCCCGCCCTTCTTTCCATCACAGCTACGACATCAAATGCATCATCGACGACCTCCTCAACATTGTTCAACTCCTCCTCGACGGTACTCTCAACGGCACCGGTATCGGTTCAGGCGATTCCGCACTCGGTTCTTCCCCATTGGGTTTCTCAACTCTTTCAGGGAATTACCTCACCTCAGTATGCAAGATGGGTCCGAGTCTACCAGCTTGCTAAGCTCTCCCATCTCTCGCCTAACTGTACCGACCCTCCTACTCCCCCCTGAATCACCGCCCGATAGTACCGTCTCTCTCTCTCATCCATGAACACTTTCTCCTAGTCTGATCATTGTAGCTCTCCCCTCTATTCGTAGTGTACACTCTCTCATCTCCCTCCTCATTAACTCACTTGCATTATCTTTGGGTGAAAAATATAAGAAGCTGGTCTTTAAATTATACCCTGTTTTGGTCAACTTGCTTGGCGAGAACGTCTATGAGAAGTCGACCGAGCTCTTTGCACGTCTATGCTTCTTGCATTCTTGTAAAATGGGAAGTTCTGGGAGTTTACTCCCGGATTTCCGAAGCTAGGCCGCGGCGACGTTGGACCCTTCGACGAGATCATGCGCCTGACTGGCCCCTCGTTTCTGTATGCCCAGAAGTATGACGGTCGGTCGGCGCAGGCGCAGACGTTCCTTATCGTTGAGTAGGATTGCAAACCCTACGCCGTCAAGAGCTCGAAGCCGCGAAGTTACCAGAACGAAAATGCCAACACTTCACAGAACTTGGGAAAAGCGTCGCTCACTACAGTAGATATAAGTCATCACATACGACTAAGGATACCGGAAGATCAAAAAACTCGTCCACTCTTCGAGGCCTTTTATGAGCGCCGGTGCCCCTGGCTAGTCGCCGCGCCTATTATTATTCTCGCGTACCAAATCCATCGACGTGCGTCCATAGCGTAACGAAGGGTCCTTCTCAGAAAGACGAGTCGAATGCCAGTACAGAAACCTCGCTCACTTCCTGCTTCTGTTCACTCGCAGGACGCTCGAATGCATCAACACATTTGCGAGTCGCGAAGGGGGCGCGGGCTAAAGTATTTGTTTGTTCAAAAAGCATCCCAGGGTTTCGAATGATCAGAACCCGGACCAGCGTACGACCAGAGAGAGGATTGAACTCTCGACCTCCCGATGACACTGGAATCTGAGGATAACAGTCGGATGCGATAACCAGCTACGCCATCCGGTCGCTGATACCATCTTGAGGAAGGTTCAGTGAGTGTCAGAATTAACCTTTCAATACATGGAGTATGCCTGCCTGTGACGGTCGAAATGCCGTTGAGTGAGCAAGACTAATGGACGCGCAATGTTCTTGAAGGGCCTGATGCCGCGAGAGAGCCTTGCGTAAAAAAAGGCAGACAGGCTCACAAAATGATGCTCTCCAAGCCTCACTCCTCTCCATCCAAAGCACAGTCTCCCTTTACGAAATGAAGCGCTTGCTCCCACAACGACCTCACCGTGTCGCTCCCACGAAACCGTTCCAGCTTTTCGGTGAAAACAACCAACAACTTCCATCAAGTACCTCTCTTCTGACCCTCCAACCACTCATCCTCCATCTTCCTAAAGTCCCACAAGCCCGGTAACAATTCCTCTCTCTGTTCTTCTCCTCCCTCTCCATAATCCACCACAAACTCCACCGTCGCCACTCCTGCCCCTTTCGCAGCTTTTTCCCATTCTCTCCTCCTCTTCCACTCCCCATGTTCTGTCATCTCCCCATTTGCATCTTCATCATCATCATCCCGAGGAAAAATATGAGGAATCAAGTCGATTTGGGAAGTAGAAGAACGGGTGGGTTGGGTAGAACGATAGACGTGTGGAATGTTGGTTTCGGGGTCGTAGATTCCTCGAATTGGGTTGTAGACTTTGATGAGTTTACGTTTTTTGGGAAGAGGTGGGCCGTCGATTGAAGTTGGGAGAGGGGATGGAGCGGCGGATGTGTTGGCGGTGGGGTCGAGAAGTGTGTGCAGAGGGTGGGTTGGATCGAAATTCGCTGTTTGTGGTTGACCATCGAT
>JASZXU010000497.1:0-20030 GCA_035521515.1 Phenoliferia sp. Uapishka_3 | reverse complement strand
GGGTTGGAGGGTGGAGAGTGCTGAGAGAAAGATTTCGGCGATTACTTCTCCGGGGATTCGAGGCATTTTGTGGCGGGACATTGTGGAAGGAAGAGCAAGAGCAAGGTGCGGCCCCACTTGGAGAAATGACCAGTTGACTCTCAGTGCAGAGTCACATGCTTCGATTTTGAGCTTGGCTCGGACTCCATTTTAGTTCCGTTCAATCGAAGCAAGGAATTAGAACTAGATTCACACGATGGTGGAACAGGAATTCCCAACTCATCCGACTTCCAACTCTTCTCCGCGGGCTGCGCACTTCCTCGCCTTGACTTCAGACCACCATCAGCAACCAAATCTCTGCGCGCTCGCCAAATGGGCAATATGCTGCTCACCCTCGCGAAATTTAAGTCGGATTCTGGTGCTACAGCCCAATGTGAGCGTCATGAGCCGCGCTCACGAGACGATCATACAATGTTAGTGCGCGTGCGACAGGGACCATGAGCGAGCGGCGGGTGCGGAGGACCGGACGCCATGATTCGCTAGTGGGAGAATGGGATGGCTGGACTGCATGGGAGTACGCGACAGGCGGCCACTTTAGCTCACGCTCACCGGTGCGCGTCAACTGGCTTGGAGGGCAGAATGAGTGCGGGCTGGGTGCCCGCGCTGGCTGGAACGACGGCGTCACCTGGAGCAGAAGAACGATGTGCGAGACATAGAGCGGTAGTTGGGGAGCTGGGGAAGGTCTGGTACGGATCTGATGCGAGCTTCAGAACTATATCGACCCACAGGGACTGATCTTTACTTGCTTCTAGGGGACGGCACGGCACGGAACACGGACTCAATGCGCTAAGAAAGTTCTGGAATCGACACGACTCCCCGAGAGCTTGCGAAAGCTGCCGTCAAGCCGAGGCACCTCCACCTCCACCTCACGGCGCGGCCTCCTTTTTAGCCTCGACGTCAAAGGAAAGTCTATATCATAAGTTCTCTCATTCCTCCTTCATCAAACTAACTTTGCAAAATGACCAAGGTAATAGAAAGGTGGAAACACTGCCCTCAGTAAGGTACTGACGCTGTTTGCAAACAGATCCTTTTCGTCCTCACCTCTGCCGACAAGCGCCTTGACGGAGAGCCGACTGGTGTGTACCGTTCCAGTCGTTTTGGTTCCACTACTCACATACTTTCAATGCACTAGGATGGTTCCTCCCGGAATGCGCCCACCCATACTACGTTTTCAAGAATGCCGGCTACGAGATCGACTTCGCGTCCCCAGCTGGCGGCGTCGCACCGCTCGACCCAGGATCCGTCACAGCCTTCAAGGTGAGCTCCAAAGTCCTAGATATATCGGCCGATTTTATTGGAGGGAGCTGGAAAACTGACTCCTCAGGCCGATAGGATGATGCCGACTGCATAAAATTCCTGGCGGACGCCGAGGCTCAGGAGGGCGTCAAGACTACAAAGAAGCTGAGCGAAATCAAAGGAGATGGCTACGCCGCTGTCTTCTACGTGGGAGGTCATGGACCCTGCTTTGACCTCGCAGTGGATCCTGTTTCCATCGCACTCTCAGAGAAGACGTTTGCCAGTGGGCGGTACGTTTTCCCCTTTACTCGTGGCGTATTGGCGTTGACTGGTTTCGTGATTTGTTATCGCTTTTCAGTCCTCTCAGTGCTGTGTGCCACGGACCGGTGGCATGGTTCGTTCTCTTTTCCTACATTGCGACACTGACGGTACTGAGTTACTCTCCTGCAGGCACAGGGTCAAGGGTCCCGACGGAAAGTCCATTTATAACGGCCGCAAGCTCACGTGCTTCACAAACGAGGAAGAAGAGCAAATGAAGCTTACGAAGGCAAGGTCTTAGCAGTTGACTTGACTTGACCAGCTGCTGACTCCCCTCATTTTTTTCTTCAACCAAACCAGACAATTCCTTTCCTCGTTGAGACCGACATTCGTGAACAAGGTGGAATCTTTGAGAGCAAGCGTCAGCCTGTTAGTAACACTTTCATTTCCACGAACAACGATGCTCACCGCTGTCCTGCAGTGGGGCGAGGAGGTGGTCGTGGACAAGACTGGCGGCGTGCTGATCTCTGGTGGAAATCCAGCTTCGTGAGTATTTGACTCTTTCCATACCATCAGATAACATCGCACATCCCTGGCTGACCGTTTCACTCCTTTCATTCCCTCAACTCAGCGCGGCCGGCGTCGCTCATGCGGTAATCAAGGAACTCAAGGCTTGATGAACTTTCAGTGGTAGGAAATGCTTTCTCATAGATTTTTCCTGCATTTTCAAATCTTCCCCGACGAACCTACAAGCCTGCCGGTCTTGAGCTCCCCCGCTGCTCTTGCCTCTGAACCTTCACACTTCAACCACCAGGTAGAAGACAGTGAGTGACAATTTTCCAAGACAGGCCGTGGAAGGGTCGATCTCGCTTTTTATAAGTAAAAAGGAATCGCAGGCGGATATGTTAAGACGTAAGTCCGTAACTTTGTGCAATCGGCTGCCATCAGCAAGACTCGTGGTGCAGGCGACTTCGCAAGGAGGGCTCAAGATACAAAGTCGGCTTCGGGTAAGTCTTGATATGCGAAGAGAGATGTCCAAGAATGCCTGCACCATTCCCCTGTACATGCACCCAGCTTTGAACTCACGATACAAAATTTGCCCCGAATGCGGAAGCCTCTGACGCGTTCGCAATCTCGCGACACAATCAATTGCAGGCGCGGTTGTGATTGACTCCCGCAGGCTTTCAAATCGTATGGGTGGTGTAACGTCGGTTGACTCCGAAGGCTACTTGACGGAGAGTGGACCTCCCTCCCTTCTTACTATCTCTCAATTCCCTTTACTTCTCTCTCCCATCCACTCTACCGGCCATGTTCCAAATCACCGCTACAGTTGTAGTAGCTCTCCTCATCGCCTCTTCAAATGCCGCACCCTCTTCACCTCCAACTGCTTCCTGGCGTGTGGGTAGAGCAACCGCCTGCACGGATGTTGAGTTCATATTTGCCGCCGGCACATTCGAGAGCGGTCTCGGGCAAGTGGGGACGCCACTCTCGCAAGGACTGGCGAAAGACTTGAAGAGGTGTGAATTGAATTATCGGGAAGAAGTTCCAAGCTGATTTCGGGCATTTCACAGCTTTACGACATACGCGGTTCCATGTGGGTCACTCCTGGATTAGCTGACGTTCCCGACCAAGTTACTGAGCTGTAATGCATAACCTTTCGCTTTTTTAGACAACGTGAGTGTTCTAACGGGGAAATGTGTTTTAAATATGAGCTAATGTTGGTCGAAACAGACTAACACTGTCGTAGCTAGATGGTCCGCCTAAAGCTCGCCAAAAAGACTTATGAAACTAAAGACAACGATCAAGTAAAAGCCAACTGCTTTGGGGTATCTAATATGTTTTTGTGTAGCTAAGTAGTTTTATGTGTAAATCAAGCAATATATTTCGAGTGAGACTAAAGTGTGTGTGTGTGTGTGTGTGTGTGTGCGTGAGAGTGAGTAAAGTATGAGAAGTGTGAGATGAGGAAGATGGATTGTATAAGAAAGAGGGCTCTACAGCTCGCTCTTTTATAGACCAGCACTAAATATCTGAAATACTATTAAAACACATTCCCTACTTTGTTCTATGGACGTTCTACGATACTTCCCGCACGGTAAAGGGCGGATTCAAGCGGTAAAGTGGGTGGAATCATCTATTTCCTTCCATACCCAAGTCATCTGACCTCCCCATGGCCGCTCCGCTCCGAGAGAACATGCGAAAGCGTTCTACTATATCACCCGAAGCCAGGAAACGTTTCCCTGCTTCGCGCGTCGCGTCAAGTGCAATCCCCGCCAAAATCCGGCGGAGTCCGCCCAGCCTTCGCAGGCGACTTCGCGGACTCGCGCGGTGGCGACAGGCTTCGCGCCGCTCATTTTTCTTCTTCTCGCTTTCGAACTTCGCGAGTCATTTTATTACCTTTTGTTTTACTCTCCCAGCCCACCACAACACGGACTATGGAGCGACCGTAACCGCAGGGGCAGTCCTTATTCAACAGAAGATGGTACAAGGCATTTGCATCCACTTTCGGGGGTCTTCGGATTATTGACGCATTCATTTATCAGCTATCAACTATTCGAGCTTGTCCTAGTACAAAGTTTATTCTCGGGGGCTACAGTAAAGGAGCAATGGTGATCCACCACTCTGCGAAGCTCCTCACGGCGTCTCAGACCGCTGCAGTGTATGGGGTAGCCGTCTTCGGGGTGAGTTTGGAAATGTTTGTCAGCTGGAAGTGCTCACAGCTGATTTTTGGGATCATGCAGGACCCGGATGGAGCTAAGGGAGTAAGTTCACAGTTTTGCGAAGTCGAAAAGTAGCTGACGCCTGAGGACTCTTTGTAGGCTGAGGCTGGGGAAAGACTTTCAACAAGTGTGTCTCGAATGACGCAGCAAAGCCCAATATCGATTCTGATCAACTTCTTAAATTCTTAGCATGGCCCATCAAGAACCCGTCAGTTGAGGCTGTTGGCGTGAGCCCAACGACGGGCAAGAATGTGTTCTCTGCTTGCTCAAGTGGGGACGAGTTTTGCGCAAGTCACCGATTTCAAGTCTTATATTTTCAACTTACATCTTTGACCCTTTATAGGACGGAGGAACCGGGCAAGCGGGACTTTGTGAGTTGCTAACGCCTTGCAGGCGCAAGCGGTCTTCATCTGTGCTGACTTCGTCCTTCTTTGACTGCAGTAATCCATTTGTGTGAGTACTTGATAGGGCTCTCACAATTGATTTGAAGGATCTAATTCTTCATGCGATCCAGCATACCCTCAGAACGGTGACGTTCAAAAGGCTGTCAGTTTCCTGGCGCCATTGGTTGCATGATGCCTGAAATTCTACACCCACATTCTTTTATTAGATCCAAGTGCGCGTTTAGGCCATCTTTTACAGCCGATGGTGTTTACCATGGGCCTTTCGACTGGAACCCAGGCGCAGTTCCGGAAAATTTGCAGTCCGCGAAGTTATTACGAAGGCACACACTCGCCTTAAGGCGTCAAGTCAACTCGACTTACCTTGACGTACTAGTCATTTACATCTTTAAAAGGAAAGTTGTTTTGTCAAAGCACTTTGCAAGCACGAAGAGACGGACGCGCCAAGACGTGCCCCTTCGGCACATCCATCGCCTCGCCTCTGGACGACTCTCGGCGCGCGGCGAACGGCACTGCCGTACCTCAACCGCAACAGGCGCCAGTCAAGCTCTACTCAGCGCACACACCCTTTCATTATCACATCATATTGGCCTGCAATTGCTCGAGTCTCACGTCGTTGAGAACTGAGCGCGAGCCTGTCGTCCGCGCGTGTCCTCTGCTTCCATCCGCGCTGCGTCCCCTTTTTGCCGCACAGCCCTCAGAGGAGATCCGTGAGCGGCAGGTGATACTTGCCGGCTCTTCTCTCCTCCTTGTTTGTCTCTTTCATCATCCTCTCGCCTATCAGACCTCTACACGCTCCTTTCTCGAGCCCCTTCGCACCCAACACTCTAAGCAATGGACAGCTCACACACGACCCTCACCGTCTACCCAACCGCGGCCGAAGAGAAGGAGCAAATCTCACAAAGTCTCTTCGTGGAAGGAGGCTCGGCCTCTGGGCTTCAACTAGGTGGACGTGCCGCCGCCTCCGAGCAGGATCCTGCGGCAGCTGTGAGGGGTGTGTTGTTCTGCTCCAATATCCTCTTTTGTGTGGCTTCCGGGGGGCTTTCGTACTACGCGATGAGGTGTAGGTGATATTGAGATCTTATGGAGGAGATTGAGGCTCATATCTTTCAAACTCAGCCTACACAATACTTGGAGAGGACGTTCTTTTGCTGGCGTTCGTTGTCGGGGCTTCGCTCAATCTGTTCAGTATTATTGTGACGGTGAGACACGTTGTTTTACTATGAATCAAGGCCCCGACTCATGGTACTTCCGTACTGCAGGTCGTTGGAGAGATTCGCGACATGCGAAACCGTGGAACGGAGGCTCGTCGCGAGCAACCTTTCATAGTTTGGGTGAGCAAAGCATTCCACTTTTATGTACCTGTCACCATTGTCCTAGTATGTGAGAGCTGAAAAGGGCTGACTTCCTTCGGTTTTGCTGCGAAGATTACAACCATTCTCAACGTCGTGGTGGCGCTACTCATCATCCAGATCTTGTTCACTGAGACCTGGAAGGAGACACTAGAAGTGATGATGTGAGTCAATTCCCACAGATTTCAAGGCTCTTCTGACAAAAAAATGACCGACAGATCCTGGTTTGTGGCCGTGAAAGGGTCTAGCTCGTTGTTTGCGAAGCGAGTAATCGTATCGGTAAGATCTTTCCCGCTGACCATGAGAGGGCAAGATTTTGTATAGCTGACCTTTGATATCAAAAGTCTCTCTCGTCCTTGATTCTTTGTCAGGGAATCGCCGCCGTCACATCCTCAGCTACCGAAGTCATGTACAACGCTTTCGAGCAGGCGAACTCGCCTGGATGGCACTCCTTGCCAGATCATCTTCCCGCATACATTTGATTCTTTCAAGGCCACAGATATCTGTATACATGTACATGTTTGGAAATGTCAGTACCTAATTTTACTCGCCACTCGAGCTTCTCGGACCCCACCTTCTTCAGGCCAATGGAATTGACACCAGCTTCTCACCTTTGCCCGAAGCTGTTGTCTCCCTAATACGAACCTTTTTCCAAGGTCAGAAAATCAGGGAGTCTGTCGATGTGAACCATGTTACCCGCAAACAGATAAATCGGAAGCCGCCTGGCGCCACCTCCCTAACCCTACTGTTACCCTACTCTCCTTGACGCTCATCATCTCCGGAGGCGGCATCGGATAATTCTTGATACCCAAAGATAACGAACAAGAGTTTTGGAATCTTCTGTCTGCGTTCATTGAACAGCATGTGCGGACATCTCCCACAGCCCCTCGTTCTCGACCGGGCGTCCATCCCTCTCCGAAAGCCGTGAAATTGATTGAGAGCATGATCCACTTCATCCCAGAGAGAGCTTCCTACTCAACACTTCTCCTTCATCCTTATTTTTACAGTTTCGACCAAACGACCAGCCAATGCTGCAAACGACACTCATTCTCGCTCTTTTCTTCCACGCCGTCTACGCTGGCGGCGCCCACAATGGCTACACGCCATCGATCATCAAGGTTTTAAGGTCAAGAGCTTGTCGTGATGTAGAGCTGCTTTTCGCAGCGGGTGAATATGAGAATGGAGTAGCTCATGGGCTTGGCTACGTTGGAGATGCGCTGGCAAGAGGGCTTGTGAGGGATGTTGCTAGGTGAGATTTGGACGGCCGTTTGTAGTGCGGGGAAGAGGGGAGCTGATGCCTTTGATGTGTGCTGCATGCAGCTTTACTGTATACCCAGTACCTTGTAAGGAACAATTTTCCGTAGACTTTGTAAAGGGGCATCGCTGACGCCGAGGGCTCTAATTTCCAGATGATGTGAGGTCGAGATCATCGTTGCAAAAGCAGCATCCGGAGGACTGACTCGAGCTGCTTGATGCTCAGACCACTCCAGATGACTACGCTGGCTCAATCAAAAACGGTGCTACCTACCTCCATCGCCACCTCGTTTGTCGACGTTCGAAATCGTCTCAGATTCAAATCCTGACTTCCAAGACTTCCTAAACAGATCGAAACTTTGAATTCCTGCCCTCAAACGAAGCTCATCCTGGGAGGCTTTGCGAAGGGCGCTGCCGTCGTGCACCGCACAACGGAGCTTCTGACGCCCGCACAAATGAACTCCATTTATGCGGTTGCTGTCTTTGGAGTGAGTGGTGATTTTCATCAATTGAGCTAGGACGTGACTTATGAGGCTTTCAGGATCCATACGCGGCACCAAATGGAGTGCGCAATTTTTCCTCTCTCGTCTGCGAAGGACGACTTCGAGACGATACTGACTTCTTGGTGTAGTTCAAAGTCAAAGAGGGAATGTACGACAGTAAGCAGGATCGAGTTTGATCAAAGTGGAACCTCTCGCTAACGTAGCTCTTCCATAGCTTGGCCAATCAATGACCCATCTGTCGAAGGCGTGGGCGTCAATGTGACCTCGGGAACGAATGTATTCTCTGCCTGTACCGCCGGAGACGAATTATGTGTCAGTCATGCTTCCATGAAGAGAGCTGTTGTAGTCTCTGACGTTTCAAGCTCGGATTTTAGGACTGGAAAGGGCCCAACAGAAACACAAGTGAGTGACTTGGCGTCTCTGTGGGAATCGTCCAAGCCCAAACTAACCTTCGCACCTCAGTCCCGCACTTGAGTAAACGAAGAGCGACACAACTTGAATAAAGTATGAAAACTGACCTCATCCATCCCTTAGACTACCAAGAAAACTCGGACGTCGTGCTCGCTGTCGAGTTCCTCGCTCGCCGCGTCGCTGGACCGGAGAACGTCAAGGTCGCAGAGTCGGAAGTTCCAGCTTTCCATCTACAGATCGCTCCGAGAGGGATCCAGCGGATGTAGATGGATGAGGTGCAAGTGTGTAGACCATATTTGTGAAGTGGTCTCTGTCAATGTCAGGATGCTTGGGAAAGACGTCAGGTGAGTGATGTCGGCGATTGGACCTACTTCCAATCGACCATTGCGTTTCCAATGCTTTTGCTTCATCTCTCGAATGAAAAGGTAGGAAAAAAAGAAAGAGGGATGGAAAGAGACGCCGGGCTCGCGCTCGCCACTCCGAAGCCGCGAAGCTGGACGGTCAGAACAGTGGCGCGTAAGAGTTGTGGTCGGCTCGCTCTATCTGACTTCCGTATACTTCCATCGAAAGGATAACCTCCTACCTCTCTCCACTCGGAGTCGGAATTCCTCCGCCTGCCCGCTCTTCTCCGCAAGGGTCCCCAGAGAGACGACGAGTAACGTTCGACACTGGGGCGCTTATGACAGTGGCGTTCAACCTCCAATGCTCACATACATTTTTACCATCTGTGTTCGTCGTCAAACCGCGGTCAATTTTGTTGGTGTTTGTCAGATTCAAGGACAAATGAATGATTGCTGACTCGGAGTTCTCGCTGCGAAGCCCGGAGACAGCCGGCAAAAGAACCGGCTGACATGGCTGAGGAAGTGTGCGGCTCTATCGATAGTGGCACTTCTTCTTTCACGACTTGTTTCGAGGAAGCAGGAAGACGTTGGACACCGAGCGCCTTCCCTTACCGCCATACAGCGCACGCCCCACCACGCGAATCTAGACTCTTTTCGACCTCGCCGTTTGAGCCGGTTGTCGTAATTCGGCAACGCAAGCAACGTTCCCTTAGTTCAACACCGCATCTTACTATTCCGCATAGACTTGATACGACGACACACACGTAAGGCCCCGTACCTTCTCATAATAGCTACCTGGAAGCGCGAGCCGCGGGAACGGGATTGGGAACAGGAACAGCGTGTCGGGAGTCAGGTGGACTACACGGCGGCTCCACTGGCCAGAGAAGTTCGCTTTGGGTACTTTCGATGCTTGGCAGTGCAGGCCTATCGAGCTGACGAGCTGGGCTAAGCACCTCGTTCCAATCCGCTGGCGCAAGAGTTGACCGGACGGATCGGCATCGCTGACCTTCTCGCACCCCGGCTTTTACAGATACGGCTACCGAATCGCTCAGGACTACCTTCATAGACTATCTTGCCAGTAAAATTAATTGAATGGGAGTCTCGAGGAAGCCGTCCATAGCGTTTGGGAAACGGGGTAACAGCGAGGAAGGGCCAGCGCCAGTCGACGTCTACCAGTTCGTATTTCGTACTCGTTACACAGAAGCTAGAGCTTACCTTATGCTTCGCAGTATCGGTCTTCTCAACCTGGGCAACTCGTTCGCGCGTTCCTTCGCGGATCCTCGCGCACCATGTCACTGACCCTCCCCTCCTCTTCAGTTGCTTCTACAACACAATCCTCCAATCCCTATCCGTAACTCGGCCTTTGGCTTGCATCATCGCACATCCACCTTCCACTTCTCCCGCGCTCGCTAGCATCTCACCCGCTTCCCCCACCTACAACCCAGATCCCGAGGCACTTCTATCCCCACTTCCCATCTCAACCGCTCTCGTTACCATCTTGGATAAGCTCGAACCAGATGCTACCCTGGGGATAAAGAGGAAGGATCCAAAGACATTCAATCCCAAGGGCCTGTTGAGGGAGCTCAGTATCAAGTATGAGGAGTACGCGGCTGCGACGCAGCAGGATGCACACGAGGTTCTAAGGCACTTGATTGACGGAATCATGATGGAGGAGGTTGATGTGCGTGTATTGCATTCACAACCGAGGTTGAATACTGACCCCAATTGTATTGATACAGCTCATAAAAAAGGTTCTTCAGCAACCATCCCAGCCAAAGCGCATCTCCCTTTCGACGCGACGTCGACTCACTATCCGGCCTTCACCCCATCCCGGGTCTCCCGAAGGACATCATGCGTCTCTTGCGTCCGAGTCATCAGTCGTTTCAGAACCTGAAGCCGAAGCAGATGATGAGGCGGACGTTTCCGAGGAGGAGGATGAGTTCGAGGAAGAGAGGGATGCGAGCTCGGAGAGTTCCAGCAGCGATACTTCGGATGATGACGAGGATGAGGTGAAGGCGTTTGAGAAAATCAGGCGGAAAACGACAATGCGGCCCTTCATTGATTCGGTGTTTGGTGGAAAGCTGGGAAGCGTTGTCATCTGCGATGAGTGCAAAAATGGTGAGTGTACTTTTTAGACCAGATAGAGTTGAAGTAATGCTGACTCATAGCTTGTCAGTTTCTCTCACTCGCGAAGACTTCATGGACCTCTCTTTGTCGCTGAAAGATGACAGCTCAAAGCTACGGAAGGTTGCTTTCACAACATCTTTGTTTCCTTTCAGCTCTTTCTGATGCTTCGATTTCCAGCGCGACCGAATCCGCAAATCCCTTCAAGCTGGTTTCTTCTCCAAAAAGTCCAACGCCGACAAAGCCACCGCCACCGCCAGCGACTCCGCACCCGCTCGTCCTGGCCTCCCCCGTCGCGAAACCACCTCTCTCAGCGAAGCCGAAGAAACCGCCTCCGGCTCAGACTTCGAATCCGAAACCTCATCCTCACCCGACCTAGAGCGACTCGCCGCAGCCACACGAGACCGATCTCGTCGCAAGTCACTCGAACCTGGGCATCTTCAACCGCGAGTTCCTGGCCGACCTTTGTGGATCGGTGCTTCGACCAACGGGAGCGGAAGTACTGTCTCGACTTCGAGGAGTGGCTCGCAGGTCTCTTCTTCGTCGAGGGACGTGAGTCCCTTGGGGAGAGCGCTTTCCGCCATGAAGAAGCCTAGCAAGAGGACACCGAGGATTCCAAAGCCGACGGAGGAACAACTCGCCTACATCAGAAAGGTTCTTGCTGAAGTTCCCGGGCCTGCGCCCAGTCCTCTCCCGAACCAACTACGATGGGCTCAGCCACCTGGAACGAAAACCGACCAAGGTCCTCCAACTCAGTCGCTCGCCCAGATGAAGCTCCAGTCAGACGACGCGACTTCGACGGACCTTTACGCCTGCCTTCAGCAATTTACAGCAGTCGAGACGCTCGATAACGAGAACTCTTTTGCGTGTCGGAACTGTTGGAAGCTCTTGCATCCTGACTTGGTCAAAAGGCGGCAAGATCAGAAGGAAGCGAGGAGGGCTACGAGAAGAGCGAGGGCACGCGCTATTAGGAGCGGGACGACTACACTTAACGGCAGGAGTGATGAAGAGACGAGTCCTACGACACCTTCGGGCAACATCTCGATGAGGATTGGGATTCCGTCGATTAGGGCGACGGAGCCAGAAGGGGACCAGACGCCAAAGAGCGCTAGTCCGCTCAGCGAGCATTATCGCTCGATAGCGTCAATGAGTAACCCGTCGCTACTCTCTTCGGAAGGTGGCACGAATGAAAGCTTGACGGATGATGATGTCTCGTCTTCGTCGATTGCTGAGGGAGAAGATCAATATGCTGGAGATGCGAGCGACGCTTCTGCCTCGATGGAGGGACTTGATTCGGGGACTACCACCCCGCTCACTACCGCCAACGTCAAAGCTCTCGCTCCTTCCGCTACCACTCCTACTTCGTCATTACCTCCGCCGTCCGTCGCTTCTTCCCGCCCTCTCTCCGGCGAATCTCGCTCCACTTCTGCTTCAAAAGCCATCGTCACTCCTCCGAGAAAAGATCGTCATATTCTCAGAAAGGCTCACAAACGCTACCTCATCTCCGCACTCGACCTCCCTCCCGTCCTCGTGATTCACTTCAAGCGCTTCATGCAAATGTCCAAGGCTCCTCTTTTCGGCACCCCGTTCACCAACCTCAAGAAGCGAGATGACGACCTCACTTTCCCGCAAGAACTCGACCTCACTCCTTTCCTTACTCCCGCTGAGAAGCCACCGAGATCGAGTGGAAGGCCCGGAAGGACGCCTCGACGACCCTCTGCACCCGCGACACCAGCAGCGACGTTGATTCCGTCAGCAAAATATCGACTCTACGCGGTCGTTGTTCATATTGGAACTCTTGCCGGCGGACATTATGTCAATTATGTTTTGTCGAACCGGTATGGGGATCGCGCGGCTCCTGGAGAGGATGCGGAGCCGAAAGAAGGAGAGGACAAGGAGAGCGAGGGTCAGGAGAGGAAATGGTTTTATTGCTCGGATGATGAGATTAGGGTGTGCTCGGTCGAAGAAGTCCTTCGCAGCAAGGCGTACATGCTGTGGGTCTTTCCTTCGGAGACTGCCGATGTCGTACAACAACTGACCTTGTATTCTCGTGAACTAGATTCTATGAGCAAGTGCCAAATGTTGTAGCAACAACGAAGAGTCGCATGTGAATCAATCAAGAGTTTGACTCACAATTTTCGCCCACCATCGGTCGCCTTCCTATCTCGCACCGCTCATTTCTACTCCAGGCCTTCAACTTCTGGGATCATCAAATGCACTTCAATGCAGTACCGCCTACTTCCTCCAAGATGACGTCCTATCGGTGAATGCCCGCGGGTTCTAATCGTGACAATGGCCCGTGCGACAGCAAACAAGGCAAGTGACGTCCTCAAACGACCTAGCAGCTTTCCTCACTCTTCCTATCATTCAAAATGGAGACCTACACGCCATATCGAATCTCCTTCCCTCCTACCTACTCAGACAACAGCTGGGCCGGCGGCAACTTCTCCACTGATCACACCGCTTTTCCCCACTCGGCGCTCTCCACGGAGGAGCTCATTTCGTCATACCCGGAAAGCCATCCCTACTATCTTCCATCACCTCCTTACGCACATCCTGATACACCCCAGTCAGCTGGTTCTGCGGTGGCATTGAGCCGTGAAAACTTAGCGTCGCCGCCTTCGACCGTTGCGCCGCCGCTACCACCTCTCTCAGTGCCTACCTCGCCTCCAGCTCGCCCTTCATCGCTAGTAGGTCCCAAAGCAATCACGTACATGGATGAAGCGCTCAGGCTCTATGAAGGAGAAAGCAGGAGGAAAGGTCCAGCCTTTCATCGCCAAGTTGTCCTTCCTCCTTGCGAAGGAAGAGTTCAGGCAAGATACACTCTTTCGCGATAAGGTATGTGAAAAAAACTGATGAACGTTCCATATTTACAGTGATATGATATCTTGGGAGTACGTAGCTGCCACTCCAATTTGCTAGCACTCGTCGCTGACTCCAGAATCGCTTCGCAGTGATGAGGGAACTGCCTTTGTAGTCGCCCACGGATCCGAAAAGTTCAAGGACGAAGTTTTATCTCGCTTTTTCTCTCATAAAAACCCACCATCATTCACTCGTTCGTGTATTCCTGTCGCTGTTGCAGATCACCGCTGACTATTGGCTCGACAGGTCAACTGAACGTGTACAACTTCACTCGACTGGCAGTTCCCGAACTTCTCGAGCGAGTATCACTTTCTGACGGCGCAGCGTACAATGAGTTGTCGGCTTGGAAGCACCCCAAGTTCTATCGCGATGCTCCCAAGGTAGCGTTGGCGAGTATGAGCCCTCGACCTGCTAAACCCAAGGTATTACTCTCAGACGCCGTGACTTCTCTAAGATTCTAATAACAGCTTTTCTCTTATCCAGGGAACCGTCAAGCCAAGGCGTCGCACGAGCACCCAGTCGGCGAAGGAGAAATAACGTTGCTGGCGCCTCCGACCCCTCGACCAGCCTCGAAAACTCTTGACCTGCACGGACAACTTTTGTATTCAAAATGAGTACATATGTCGAACCAGAATCTAATTTAATGCTTTGCAAAACACGCGAAATGTACACGAAGTTTCCCGCAGCCCATCCCCTCCGCTCGGCCTTGATCTTGCGGCGTCTCTTCCTCATTTTACGACTGTATCAGTCTTCGAGTTTTGTATGACGGACAACCTCGATTCGACCTTAGGCTCTTCTTCACCTTCCGCCCGTGAACCTCTCAGCGAAGTTGGTAACGCGAAGGAAGCGGACGGTAAGTCACAATTGGGCGTGAACGCGCCGAGAGTAAACAACTTAGCTCACGGTGCCCTCGTGTTCAACGCGCACCACTCTCTTGTACAGAGCTGCGTCAAGTGCCCAAAAAACGTGATTGGCGCGTCAGAGGGAGGAGAGGTGCTCTTGGCGCCTTCGCCGAGCTACCAGTTGAGCTGTTAACGGAGGTATGGCCAACTCATGTCTGTCTCAACACTTTTCTCATTTTGTTTCTCATGTTTCTCGGAACAGATCAGCCGTGATTTGGATCACGAAACACTTTACGCCCTTTCCCTGACATCCAAATCATTTCGCGCCACTCTCGCGTCGCCCGCCTCCGACAACCTTTGGGATGATGCGAGGCAGGCAGCGGGCCTGCCACGTTTAGAAGCGAATGAACTCTCACCTATCCAGTATGCCCATTTGGTCTGGGGGAAAGGGTGTCAGGTATGCCTGGAGGTTTTGAAAGACGCCAGCGGCACTGACGTTCAGTGGGATAACCAGGCGTGTGACTCGAAGCGAGGCAAAGTTGAGTACCACCTGCGAGTTCGTCTTTGCGAAGACTGCGAGCAGAAACTGTGAGTGATTGACGATATATTGGCGGACAGTAGCTGACGTATATTCAGCATTTCTGGGGAGGATCATTATTTGTTCTCGTTTCCTACCTTTGATTTCTCAGATCTCTGGAGCGATAGCGAGGACGAAGAAGATGGAGACAGAGACGATGCCGCTCCGAGACCAGCCCCCGAACCGAAACCAGACCCGAAACCGAAACCCACAGAGACCCTTCACTCGAGAGCCCAAAAACTTTGCCGGCAACTCGTTCCGAAACGTGAGTGAATAAAGAGACTGCAGAAATGCTTCACACTCTGACACATTTGCCCCAGGACCAAAGAAAGGGAGTTCTCGAAGATCGACAGGACCACAGGAAGAGCGTGAGTCTGCCACCACATGTCCAGCGTCGGGTCTCTCGGAGCTCATCCAGTAATTTAGTTTTGTGGTACCGGCCTCACTTAGATCAGACGATGAAACTTCTGGGTCGTGAACATCCAGATCCCAGCACTGCAACGGCAATTACTTTTCGCGACAAGCGCTTGGTCACCCTTGATTGTCGCGCCCAAGTGAGCAACTTCGTACACCCGATACCCCTGACATTAACGCCCAGAGACGCTCGCAGGATGGACAAGCGCTTTTGAAGTGGGAGGCGAAGAAGAAAAGAGAGAAGGCTGTCGACCGACGAGACATTCGCTCCGAAAAGAAGGCGGAAATTGAGCGCCGCTTCCTTGCTGCCGGATGGGAAGAATCTGAGTAAACCACTTTCATGGTATCAAGTCTCCTTCGAAGCTACTAAAAGACACGCTGTCCTTTCAGTTTCGACGCCGAGTGGGCGAAACACCCACACATCAAAAACAGCAAGGTCCTCAAACTCACCGACAAAAGTGAGCACTGAGCCTTGTTTTGAAAGGTCCGTTGCTTACTGACTATTTCGCTGATTTCACAGGCTGGAAAATCATGAATCCTCAGCTTGAGAGGTTTCTCATAGCTCGTCGCGTCCAACGTGACGAAGAAAGCCTCCCTAAACAATGTCCAGAGGAAGATGTTGCCACTCGCATCATCGACTCGCTGGAAAACATTTGAGTATGTTTTAAGAAGATCCTGGAGAAGAAGAAATGGTCCAGCTATACAAACACACTGCCAAGCCACGGCGTCGACCTGCAATGCCCAATGGATTTCCACTCGAACCTCGTGTTTGTTGAGTTTCCTGATTACACATTCTATTCTGTCCAGGCAACTGCCACGTCACGGCGTCGCACGAGCGCCCAGAGGTGAAGGAAATAACATCGCAAAGCCGCCTCCCACTCGTCCACCAGACTCGGATAAGTTGTGACTACCTCAGACAAATTGGATGGATTTATTGCATCTGCCGTACCGAACCACTGGTTCATTCTTTGAGAACACGCGAAATTCATACGAAATTTACCGCCGCTGGGAAGCTGTGTTGTTCTTTTAAAATCTTTCGGTCTCTCCTTCTCTCTTACTGGTTCCAATGAGCCACAACTTTGCCTCGGACTCGGAATTCGACGCGGACTCGAGCTCGGACTCTGGCTATGCTGGGTCTTCACCTTGCACACAAGACCCGCTCGATGAAGTCCAGAAAGCGAAGGAAGCCGAAGGTGCGTGACCGTCGCGCGAGGACGCGCCGACAGCAAACAAGAGCTCACCACAACCTTCCTTGCTCCTCCCTCGTCGGCAGAGCGTCCGAAGAAGCGCCGGGTGATCAACAAACCTGACTGGCGTATTAAGGGGAAAAGAGGCGCTCTTGGAGCTTTCACTCAGCTACCCGTGGAACTTCTGACGGAGGTGCGCTGTGCGGCAAATCCCCGATGTCGTGACGCCTCTCTCATCTATTTTTCTCGGCAGATTTGCCGCGATGTCGATCATGGAACACTCTATGCCCTCTCCTTGACCTCGAAGTCCTTTCGCGCCACTCTCGCATCGCCCGCGTCTGATCACTTGTGGGAGGACGCGAGGCAAGCATCGGGCTTGCCGCGCTTGGAGGCGATGGAACTCTCACCAATCCAGTATGCTCACTTGGTCTGGGGAAAAGGATGTCAGGTGAGCTGGTGGCTTGCAGGAAATGCCAACGCCACTGACTTCAATGGTGCAACTAGGCGTGTGACTCCAAGCGTGGTAAGGTCGAATACCATTTACGAGTCCGTTTATGCGAAAATTGTGATAAGGAATTGTGAGCGGTTCGGGCTATTGATTCAAGGGTAGACTAGCTGACAAACCTCTTAGGATTGCCGGGGAGGATTATTGGGTTAGCTCATTTTCTCGCATGCCCATCTCCTTCCAAAGGAAAGCGACGAAGAGTCTTGAGTCAAGGGCTCTAGAACTTTGTCAGCACCTAGTTCCGAAACGTGAGTGGCTACATTTGAACCGAGCAGCTGCGTCAGAGTCAAAAATTTCATCTTAGGACCGAAGAGAACAGGGAGAGCATTGAAGTCGAGAGGAGCACAGAAAGAGCGTGAGTTGGCTAGCCTCCGCTGACTAGCGTCATCCCTCTCAAAACTATTTCCCGTTCTAGTCCTTTGGTACCGGCCTCACCTAGAGCAGATGGAGGAATATTTGGATCGGGAATACCCAGATTCCAGCACTGCTGAGGCAATTACCTTCCACGACAAGCGCTTGGTCACCCTCGACCTTCGTGTACAGGTGAGCATCTTCAAGTGACATGTTAGCCCCATCATCATTAATCGAAATCGTGAATAGGACGGACAAGCATTGCTAGATTGGGAGGCGAAGAAGAAAGAAGAAAAGGCTGTCGAGCGGAAAGACATACGCTCAGAGAAGAAGGCAGAAATTGAGCGCCGGTTCCTTGCTGACGGCTGGGATAAGTCCGAGTATGTCTCCTTTGTGGTGTTCTCCCTCCATTTCTGACTTCTCCGCTGTTCTCCCAGTTTCGACGCGGAATGGGCCAAACACCCACACATAAAAAATAACAAGGTTCTTAGACTTACGGACAGAAGTGAGTCACATGAATTACTCCGAATAATGCAGTGCTGATTGAGCCTCTGCACCGATCCTCAGGTTGGAAGATCATGAAACCTCAGCTCGAGGATTTTCTTACGGCCCGTCGCGCACAGCGTCACGAAGAGAATCTCCCTCATAGACAACAAGAGCGGCGACAACAACTTGAACCCTTCTACAACGCCTATTGGAGCTCGTTGTCTACCTCTCACGCCGCGACACTTCCTGGCTTATACGATCTCCTCAACTTCGACGCTTTCAGCGAGCTCTGGATCCCGGACGACGTCAACATCGATCAAACAGCTTGGGATGCCGCTGTTCGTAAGAGCAATCTTGCCGGCTCGCGACAATACATCAAGACAGGTTTCTACGAGCTGGCGGTGAAAGCTTACAGGAAAAGTGGAGCACCTGCGCGAAGCCCGGCAAGACCGGATGCTTCAACGGACTCGGAGATGAATACCCTCCTCGCAAGGACCACCTCCGTTTTCCTGTGCCAGCACAAACTGAGGGAAAACGCCACCTGCGGCCACGCCGCTTCGTACCCAGCAATTATCGACCACATCGTCGAGAGGCACAGTCGACGGATGAGCGCCGACCATCACAATGGCCTACCTTCGCGGCTCTCAGTGGATGGAACAGAGTACGAATGCGAGGCTGGTGACTGGATGTTGGTTGAAGAGGAGGCCGATATTCCGCCCTGGGTTGTTGCCCTGGGGCAAGCGATTTTTGAAGCCATTCAACCGAAGGAGAGGAAGGGGTACACTTTCCGTTGCAGGTTTAAGTCTTGCTCTGGGGACGACCCAACAAGACTTTCCTTCGCACAAATTGTCAGTCTACGTTTCTTTCGATCCAATATTATCTGCATGTGTTGACGTTCGTACGTAGGTTCAACATTTGCGCTGTTGTCACAACGTCGCCACATACAAAAGCATCATCAACGCGCCGAAAAAATATCTGAGGTTCCATCCGGGGGGTTCTCGAGGAGAAGAATCGGTCCGCTATGTGTGTACATAATTCTAGCTGAAAATTTTGAAGTTGAAGGGAGACTTGTGTCGACGGGTGAGCTAGCCGGCTCGCCCGAAAAGGCTCGGAAATGGGCGTTGACTCAGTCGCGTCTTCTCTCCCAACAGAATCGTTTAGTAGAACACACTTTCTCATACCAGCATGCCACTGAATCTCTACAAGGCCCCTGAGGCTCCTGCGGAAGCAGAGTGGCACCTAACAACCCCAGAAGCTTCGTACGATCACAATTTCGTTCACCGGGTGCCAACGCGACTCGAAACGCCCGGTGGGGTTGTGCTGCTTCCTTTAGTCGTAAGGACCCTCTTCTATGCTGCACTGTGGGAAAGTGCCAAGCTGACTTGTCCTTTGTAGCCTTCCCTCCATGCGGCGGCCCTCTACTCTCGTTTCGTGCGGCATCCGATCATCTACAACTTCCTTCCCTATGGCCCCTTCCCATCTCTCGCTGCCTTTCTCACCCATCTCGAGAATCGTCGCCGCGATCAACAGATCATAACATTTGCCATTTTCGACCAATCACTTATCCTACCGCCTTGCGACTCATCAACCGACGACACCACTCGACCAGAACGCATTGCCGGCCAGATATCATTCACGAAAACAGATGCAGGTCAAAGGCAGGCTGAGATGGGAGCGGTCATCCTGTCCCCGGAGTTCCATCGGACTCACGTGCTAACGCACGCGGCGGCATTGGCGTTGCGGTATGCGTTTGAGGAGCTGAAGTTACGGAGAATGCAGTGGTACGCACATTCAGGAAACAAGGCCAGCCCTGTGGCAGCGAGGAGGTTGGGGTTTCGGGATGAGGGCGTTGTAAGGTGGGAGTGGGTCCTGCCATTGGGAAAGGTCGGCGAGGTGGGCTCAGAGGGACCGGAAGGTCATCCTACGAGACATGTGTATGTGCTGGGAATGGGGTGGGATGATTGGAAAGGCAGGGTAGAAGGAAATTTGGATACACTAGTAAGTCGGACCGTGGCTCCAAGAACGCTGATAGAGGTCGCGTAGATATACACCACCTAAAATCAATAGATGTTTTTATTTGAGTGGAAAAGACTCAGATCCCCGGATTCAAGTTGTGATGGAGGACGCAGACGAGGAGTATTGCTGACTTTTGCTGGTTTTGCTTCTGGGA
>JASZXU010000496.1:0-20063 GCA_035521515.1 Phenoliferia sp. Uapishka_3 | reverse complement strand
CCTTTCGACTTACCAGAAATCATGAAACTCACTCGCGCGATACTCCACCTCGCAATCATCGCCCACACCACCTTCGCGACCCAAATCGTCTCTTCCCTTCCTGACTCGGCTTCCACCTTTGACTACATTATCGTCGGAGGCGGGACCGCCGGTCTCGTCCTGGCAAACCGTCTCTCGGGAGATGAAAGGAACTTCTCAGTCCTAGTCATCGAAGCCGGTGAAGACCCTCGTGGCATCCCAATGATTGAGGATCCGAATCAGTGCGTATTGTCTCCCAGTCAAGTCCGCGCAAGAGCCACATGATGGGCTGACACGATTGCCTAAGGATGATACAGCTGGCATTCTCGAAACAGCACAGCTGGAACTGGCCTACTTCGAATCAGACTGTCGGAGGCAAAAGGCACAACATTCTTGGGTACGTTGGCCAGGCTGGCAAGGTCGCAGACCGTTGCACGACGTATGACTCGTGATTTCCAGTGGAAAAGTCTTAGGTGGGAGCTCGTCCATTAATGGGATGGTGTGGACGCGAGGATCCAAGGAGCAATATGATGCCATCGAGGCGCTTGGGAATCCGTCGTGGGGATGGGAGGAGATGCAAAAGTACGTGCTCTCGGGGTTACACTACAGCTGTTGCATTAACGTTAGTATTTAAAGTCATATGAAGAAGGCGGAGAGGTTTGAGCCCTCGGAAGAAAGTCGAGGCACAACCTTTGAAGCCAGTGCCAGAGGGTACGAGGGAATGGTAGGCACGGGACACCCAACCCCAGTACGTAGGCTTAGATTTTGGTTCCTATGAGACTATTCGAAGCTCATGTCAAAACCAGTACGCACCTGTCAAGCTTTTTCGCGCCTTCGTCGAGGCGTGCGCACAAGTATTCGGAATCGAGACCGGAAAGGATCTCTGCGCCGGTGATCCAAATTCTGTAAGAGGAAAACTCATTGAAAGTTCTCCAGACCTACTTAAACCTATAAGCTCACCGCTCATTTTGTTCAGGCCAGCCAAAACTCTTTCAGCGTCCATCGACCGACCTTAGACTCATCTGCCGCCGTTCGATCCTCATCAGTGATCTCCTACCTCTACCCCACCATCGCCAAGTCCTCCAACTCTGGACTTTCGGTACTAGTTGGCCATCAAGCAACTCGCATAGCTTGGAAAGACACGACTAAGGTACCCGCTGCTGCTTCGGGCGTCGAGTTTGCCAGCGTCGCAGAGCCTTCGGTTCGGCGAGCTGTCCGCGCCACAAGGGAGGGTGAGTATTCTCAGAACTCAAATTCACCCGCCTCATCACATGACTTTGTAACATCCTTTCAGTTATCGTCTCGGCAGGAGCAATCATGAGTCCGCACGTAAGCTGAGACATTTACTGAAAATGGGAAATATACTGACTTCGTCCAATAACGATAGCTTTTAATGCTGAGCGGCGTAGGGAATGAGAAGTGAGGAGATGGCCAGATGAGAAAGCTGTCATTCTGACGCGCATCTTCCATCAGGGACCTCGAATCTGTCGGCATAAAAACAGTCATCAACTTGCCGAGTGTTGGAACGGGAGTGAGTTGTGCGCCAGCATACCTCTGCTTCTATATTTTGACCATAATTCTAGCTCCAAGACCAGACTCTCAATATGGTCTTGTACTCCTACAATTCGAGCCTTCTGTCGAGATACGATACCGGCAATGCAGGAGACGCTCTCAAGCTTCAAGATCCGGCCCTCAACAACCTTCCCAACCTTCTGGTCGCTGAAGACTACGCAAACTCAGCAGGCGGTCCCGCTGGAGGTGCTCTCGGCTTCCCAAGCCTCCAACAGCTTCTCGGAAAGGAGCTTGCAAACTCGACAGTTTCGGAACTCAAGCGTACGGCGCTTGTCAGAGCACAAGCTATAGTCGATCGAGGCGCCAGTACCGACGTCGAAGGCCTTTGGCAAATTTTCTTGGCGCAGGCGGACATCATCAATGGAACGAGTAAGTAGAATCTGCGTTCCAGGTAGGTCGAAATGTCTGACTGGATCCTCTGTTCTTTTCCTTCAGCTCCTGCTGCTGAGTTTTCGCAATTTGATACTGTCCTGATGCCGCCTGGCGTGCTCGGGGTCATAGTGTGGAATTTGCTACCGCAGAGGTGAGAGCAGTCCAGGAGAAAAGAAGAGTCTGTGCTTTGTTTTTGGCTGACTTCCATCATTTTCAAGCCGTGGATCTGTCAAGCTTGCCTCTGATGACCCTTTCGACTACCCTTCAAGTCTGTTTTTATCTTTCGCCCCTCTCACCACTTACTGACTCTCCTGCCAGTCGATCCCGCATATCTCGAGTCTGAATACGACGTCCTTGTCCAAGCAGCCTGTGTCCGTGCCGCTCGCGCCTTATTCAACACTTCTACGCTGGCGTCCTTCATTGGTGTGGAGGTAGTTCCCGGTTTGAGCTTACTTCCGCTGGACTCGACTGTTGCAAAAACCGAGGAATTTGTCAGGGCCAGCTACGCTCCAGTCTATCATCCGGTCGGGACGGTGGCGATGATGCCGAAGGAGATGGGTGGAAGTGTGGGACCGGATCTCAAAGTCAGTAATCTCCTTTTTCCTTTTTCAGGGTACCTTATGTGGCACTGATTGAATATCTGTAGATTCATGGATCATTAAACGTCAGAGTCGTCGGTAAGTATGTTTGTCGCTGACAATCTCAAAGCTGCAGGCTGACTGAAACTTGCTGTTTGCAGACGCCTCTGTCATCCCTTTCCAACTTTCGGCGCACCTCTCCTCAACAGTGTACGGTATAGCAGAGAAAGCAGCGAGCATGATACTTGCATCCGCTTGACTGGACTTCATCCGAGGTTGCAGAGGCGTAGGAGCTGAAGTGGGTGTATTCGACCTTTCTTGTTGCAACAGAGGGTGCTTTGGACCAAACCCCCTGCGGACACTTTCAAGTCGTCGGAATCTATCAGGGTGAAGATAGTACTAACTCAAAACTGTCACCACCCTCGCGGTTGCTTCATCCTTCTTCTCATCAGTCTCCATCTCATCAACGAAGCCTTCCTCCGCCTTCGCCGCCAACCTCGCCGGCAATGTCCTCAGCTCAACGTACCGAATCACTGTGACGCCAATCCATTCAAGAAGTACGGCGCAAGTAGAAAGTATGACTCCCTTGTGGAAACGCGGTGCAGTTGTGACTTCGAAGACGAATTGATTGATGACGGTGGAGGTCATGGACCCGATGGTGTTGATTACGGCAAGAGTAAGAGCACGCCTTCGGAGAAATAATGGTCAGCAGGTCACAATGACGGTGAAAGTCCGGCTCAAGCGATCCACCGTACTGCTGAGCGTCCCCGTAGCAGAGTATGTTGCACCAAGTCAGGAGGATGGGCGACGTCGGACCGTCGAGAGCTCCCAAGACTAGGCCAGCCATGTAAGTTGGATTTGCTGAAGAGATGAGAGTTATAGACGAAAAGATCAAACAATGCTCAATGTAGATACTTACAGACGAAGTAAATGTTGACGATGATGTTGCCAATGGTCTGCGCCGCGAGGCAAACGTAAATGACAGCAAGACGAGCGCCGAAGACGTCGATAGCCCACTGCAGGCAAGCAGACTGTGAGTAAGATTGCTCCAGAAGATCTATTTAGTGACAATCTACAGCACTGAGGAGAATCTTTTCCGGCGGAGTGGTTAGTAATACTCGCGAGAGCTGCCGACTAGCGAGCTACTTACCGCAAATATGTTGACGCCCGGAACAATTGTTGGTAGGTTGTTGATTTGATAGACCGTATAAGTCTTATTTGGGTTCTGCTTGAGCCACAGTGCAAAAACATTTCCAATATCTAAAATTGAGGTCAGATCACCGTTCTGCCAACCATGGCACCACAGCCGCCACTCACATTTCCCTAGTGTGTTGTTCCAGCAACACTTTTGCGAGTGAACTATCAGGATCTTCTATCGAAGGCTGAGAAACTGTAAAGGCAACGTACCCAGACGGGCAGAAGGAGCCAGAGCTGCCACGACCAAAATACGCGCTTGAAAAGCGCCCAGTTGATGATATCGGTCTCGTCACCTTGTTGCTCGCATCGAAGTCGCTCTCGGCAATGTTCTTGATCCTCAGTGGTGAGATACCAAGTGGTGGGCTTTTCAGGAGTCCCGGGAAAGAACAAGACTCCAAATATCGCAACCCTAAAGAATGTTTGGTTCTGAACATGAATAATTTGTGCTCGGGGAAGATGGCTCACGCAAAAGTCAAAACTGCGTCGATGATGAAGAGCCAGCGCCTTGTAAAAAAGTGTCAGGGACTTTGTAGTTCGCGCTGCGAAATGAGTTCCTACCATCCCTTCAGGCCTAAGGTTCCATTCAGGCCGGACTGAACGCCTGACTGAATAAAACCGGAGAACATACTTCCTGCATCTTTTGTAATATACCACATGAGCCCGACTTGCGACCAAGAATAGGACGGGAAGGAGACATACAGGCGCACATCCCAAAAAGCGCTGCTCGCTTTCCGATTTCCGCTTTCTTGTACCAAGATCCCAGGATCCAGTGGACCTGACAGCAGCTCTGAGTCAGGCTGGTCTTAATTTATAGGCTAGGAATAAATACTCACTCCAACGAAACACGACCCCTCCATCATTCCCACGATGAAGCGAAGGGCGTACAATTGTCGTGCACTTGTGGCACGGTACTTTTGAGCACTTGTAAGAATCAATATTGACGAAACGCCTGATCCGATATCATACCATCAAGAGAGTACAAAGTCCCCAGACGAATTCACATCCTGGAAGCCAGATTCGCGGTGGGATCCTGGTGATGAGGAGGTCTGTGTTTTGGAAAGTATTAGTAGAAAAAAAAAACGATTCTAAGCGGAAATTACTTGATGGAATCTGGAATACCAGTCCACCAGTGGTGAAAAGGGTCCCCATCAGGGTCAGCTGGTTGGCGTAAAGTCCCAAGTCCTCCTTCATGCCGGTGACTGATAATGAGAGAAGGTTATGTGAAATAGTGTACGCGCATGCTTGGGGCTCGGGATCCTACCGTAAGCATTTGTCAGGTTGGCAGAATCCAGGTACTTGACCCAAAAACTCAAACAAGCGTCTGATTATGAACAAGAATCAGCACCGCAGCACGTCGCCCCCAACCCCTACTCACAAACAAGAATCGTGCAGTCAAGCTTGAAGAGAAGCTTCTTGTCTCTCGATGAAGTTCCTTTCGGGTGCCAGAAGTATACCTGACAATTTGGCGGAATCTAGTCAGCCAAGTTCGAGCGAGCTTTGCGGTGATGACAGTGCGACGAACCGGAGGCCGATTTCCATAGCCCCAATCCGAAGCGAATAGCCTCGTGAATGTAGTGAGCATGTTCGTGTGTGTTTTTAAGGCCGAGCACTGATGTGTTGGTGACCTATCGAATTCACGCGAGCGATAACGAGAGGAAGTGAGAACGCGAAACTCCTCTTGTGATTCACCACGCTCGCCTCACCCGCAATCTTGAATTGCCGCACAAGCCATGTTATCGATCTAAATCGCCGGTCAACCGAGGAAAGGGCAAGAAAAGGCACACGAGCGGGCCAGATAAGGGCAAGCGTGGTCGCTCGACCGCATCTCGGCCGGCGACGTCGGCGGCTTACAAGTTTACGCAAGCTCTTGCATCGTTCTTCTACTATCAAGACCTCTCACCATTTTTATGAGTGAAAGACCTGAGCCAAATTTCGTCACTTACGGGCCTGGTGGCTCCATCAAGCGGCCAGTCTTGAATGAGGGCGACGAAGGCAAACTCTTTGACTGCGCAGAGTAGATAAGGCCTTGACTGACCAGATGATGCAGGATGGCGACCTTCGTTCACTTCAATTCCAGTCATTTCATTCAAATACATACATGGGGATCTTGCCGCACGAAAGTCGATCGCCAAGGAGGTCCGCGAAGCTGCTCAGGACATCGGATTCTTTTATGCTTCCGAGACTGGTGTTCCCGATGACCTTATCGGTAAGAATTAAGCCAAGCCGTCCTTCAGACCTCTGTTATTGGAAAGTCGCTGACTGTAGTTTTTGCCTGAGAAGACACTACATTCGCCACAATGAGGAAATTTTTCGCCCTCCCCACCGGCGACAAGATGCAAGCGTCCTGGAACAAGTCTCCAGCGTGCCGCGGATACGAGCCCTTCTCGGAATCTTCACAGGCTGCCAAGAAATTCGACGCTAGCTTGAGGGAGTCTTTCTGCATTGGCGATGATTTCCTCGACCCCGAGGTCAGTTGTTCCCCTCATTGAATATTAAACGTCTTCTGCGGCTGACGACTGTCTCCGCCAGCAACACTTCCAAGGTCAAGTTCCGAAGGGTACTCAAGCTCAGAATGTGTGGCCAGGGAGCTTTCCAGAGCTTCGGAAAGCGTTGTACGCCTACTATAATGCTGTTGAGCCATTCGGTCGAGCCCTTCTTCGTATCCTCGCTCTCGCTCTGGACTTGGACGAAACGGCGTTCGACGACTCGTACAAGTTTCCAATCTTCGGGATGAGGGCGCTTCATTACCCTCCTCAGTCTCCGGAAGAGGAGAATCTCGGTCTAGGAGCTCATACGGATGCGAGTTGTGAGCGTTTCCTTTATGGGACCTAAACAACTTTGCAGGCTGACGTTTTGGAAACTCAAGCTTTCACTCTCGTTTGTCAAGAGCCCGGAAGTGGACCGGCACTCGAGGTATTGAATCTCAATGGTGATTTTTCTTCATGACCCAACAACTTCCTGTCTTTTCGCTAAACGCGCAGCACAGGACACTGGATCTCAGCACCTCCCATCCCCGGGGCCACTTTCACTTGCAACACCGGCGACTTCCTGGAACAAATCACCAACGGAAAATTCGTCTCCACCGTCCATCGAGTCTCAAACAAAACTGGAGAGCGACGTTATTCGCTTCCCTACTTCCTCGCTCCATCACCCGATACCAACATCGCACCTCTCCCGGCACTTGTCGGTGCCGAAGGCGCAAAGTTTCCCACGATGAACGTGGGCGAGCATTACGTTCGCCGTATCCTCACGAGCAGAGAATTTCATCCGAGTGCGGTTTTCTTGCGGGAGAAGAAGATACCGAAGGAAGAGTGGAAGTATTCTTGGATGCAGGGGCAGCTTCCTATGGCGGTTTGAATAGTCGACCTGCATTCCTATAGTATGGTGCAATTTTTTGATCAGTTTCCGTGGCAGCGAGAGTCTACTTCCCCTCAACTCCCAACAAACTTCTCTCCAATCCCTCCCAATCCTCGCACCAAGCCCCCTTCACGTCGTCAATCTTCCCACTCGGTCCCCTGGTCTTCTGAAGTGAATATGAAAACCTGTCGCCCTGGATCAATATGGGAGCATAGCCCAATGAAGTCTTGTTCGATTTCGACTTCTTCTTGAGTGCCGCTGGGCGGGGAGGAAAGAGGACGTCGCGGAGGCGTCGGTATGTGGTTGAGAAGAACTTTGATACGAGATGATCGATTAGAAAAAGAAAACAGCGTTGAGAGAAATGGGACATACGCTGTTCGAGATTGGCTTCTCCGGCTTCGCGTAGGCTTTGGGATGCCAGGGCTTCGGCTCTGTAGCTAGGGGACCTAGCAGATGGATTTTGCCGAGCTCGACAACTCTTTTGGGATAGAAAGGAAGTTTTGAGACTGGTGTGTGGAGAGTGATCATGGCTTGTGGAGGGAAGCGAGATGAGGTAGGCGGCGTCGGGTGGAGAGGTCGACGGATTGTCATTCGCGTTATCACACTGGAGGCGGAGGAATGTTAGTTGCGAGGGAAGAGAGAAATTAGACTAGGGTTTGATTCGGAAAGATAACGAACCGAGATGGAGCGAGAGCACCCCAAGTGGCTGCTCCGAGTCCTACGGCCGTGAGCCCCAACGCGTAGGTCCAGCGCTGCCAAGCTGGTGCAAGGTTCCAGGTTTTGGTTTCCCTGATTGCGAGTACGACCTCAGTATTTTCCGAACAATAAGCGGTGAAAGTAAGATGCGCAGACTCACTCGTTGTATTCGGTGAGTCCTACGCGAGCAGTGTCGGCACCAACAATGCACCCAAACGACATGACGAAAGACGCGGTGAGGACCAATGCGACGTTGTATGGTGGAGTGGAGGTGTAGAAGACCGTTTCGGGTCCGTAGTTCGAATCCTTGTTTGAGTCCGATTTGTAGGACCCCGAGGACTCGGAAGACGATGAGGAGGAGTGTGTGTCGGGCTTCGAGTAGGTGTCGCTTTGCGGTGATTCTGCGCATTAGGCTAGGTTATGACTGTCTTTCGTGGAAAGTCATACAAATAGAACAAACGGGCGGCTTCTCTCCCCACGACATTATCACCTTTTGGGTACACACTCTCGCTGGCGCCAACTCCAGTGCCCCGCAGTCCCTCTTCGATATCCGCTCCATGCTTTTTGTAGCTCTCATCTTCCCCCTCCCCCAATCCAGCTGGGCTTCTCGGTCTTTGTGGTCTCCCATTTTCCAGCATCTCCCTCTCCACCCGATCTGGCGCCGACTCTTTCTCCATCACATCCGGTACCGCTGCACGACCTTCAACAGCTTCTCCGGCTGGATAAACTCTGCTGGAAGCGCCTACGCCTGTCCCCCGGAGAGCTTCGCGTGTGGGCAAGCGAGGTTTTAGAGAGCGAGCTTTTGAGGCTTTGGAGAGGCGGTGGGGGGTTGCTGAGAATAGCCTCGTGGATGGGGCGACAGGGATCAAGCGTGTAGGAAGGATAAGTTGCAGCTTCATGGTGTTGCCGGGGTGAGGTGGGCGAAGCTGGCGAGGCGAAGATGACGTTTGAGCCAAAGAAGGCGCGGTGCCGCAAACGACGCTTCAGCAGCATCCAAATATTCCACTTCAACAAACGACATTGCTTCATCTTGGTAAGAGGATCATCATCATCAGCACTAAAGAAACTTCTCCATCACGCACCTCGCTCTAAAACAATGTCAACAAATGCCTCGGCGGCGCACTCTTCGCTCCCCACGAAGCGCAACTCAACCGCCCTGAACGACAACGATCATTCGGCAGATGAAGCAGAAGAAGAACTTGGAGATGAAGACACGGACGAGGAAGACGAAAGCGATTATGAGGATGGTAAGTCGCGACCCTTCCCCACTTGACGCATGTACCGCTCACTGACCTGCTATTTAATCGCGCGTAGAGCCGCCAATCAAGGTGAATGGAGGAAAAGGTGGGAAAGGTGGATTTGGAGGAGGTGGAGGTGAAGAAGAGCAGGACGAAGATGACGAAGAAGGTGCGCCCACATGCGATGTCGTTGCGAGATGCACGCGCTGAGCCTCTGTTCACCGCAGATGATCTCAAAGTTCTGAACTCAGATGACGAGCAAGAACAGCAAATAGACTCGGATGTACGTATACACTTCCGTGGCGCCGTCCTGAGGCTTTGCGCGTGCTTATCAATATCTTTCTTTCCGGTTGGCCTCAAATGCAGGATGATCAACCGCCAAGGAAGCGAACAAGAGTACAATCACAGCCGCAGACGGATGAAGAGGAGGGAGAGGAAGAATTAGACGATGATGTGCCAGCGTTCCTTGGTACGCCCTGTCGCTTGTGCTTGTTTCTCGAAGTGATCAGCTCATGTGATTTATTTTGTTGTGCTGAACGTAGCTCCACCGCAAGAAGGTTACGCCGATGACTCGGAGGAAGATGATTTGGATTCGGATGATGATTCGGATGCGTGAGATTACGGCAAAAAAGGGACGACGCTACGACAGGCTGTAGCAACAGATGTAAGTAAGAAAGTGAGTGTTTCTGTGCACTTGAAAAGGAAAAGTGGGGCAGAAGCAAGCGAGTATACTACCAGTAAATATTCCTTGAATCATCAAACGAATAGACGCCGGGTCCAGCGACAGCGACCTTGAGCGACCCTTCGCGGAGCCGTGACGCCCAACTTGTCGACAAGGAGGGCTACACGCTCACTCCTACTAATTAGCTTGGAAATGGCTTGAAATCTTGGTGCAGCCTTTTGTTGGTGCCAGATCGACCTGAGGCTCTACGAATTGCACCGCATAAGGTCCAGCACGAGGTGGTGCCTCATAGGCTCGCCTCAATTATTGACAAGTTAGTTGCTCAAGTATGTACATTTTGAAGCAGAGTTGACGTGACCTGTTGCAGAGTGTCGCAGTGTTGCCCTCCAAAAGTTCAGAAAAGTCCGCCGGCTGGGAGTCACGGTGATGTGCCGCTTTGACCTACCACCCCACATCACCGCGTGCAACGAGATAGGCCTGACTCGACTCGCGTAACCCAAGCTTCCACGGTTGGAGCACACTTGGCTCCGTACTCGCTTCACCTCCTCAACTTGTGAGTCCCGGTTTCAATCTGGCTAGCAGCCTGAACTAAGCGTATCGATGGCCGGCAGAAGCGCGACGTATGCTCGTCTTCAGCACTCCTCCGCCCCAGCTGGCCAGCGAAGAGATGTTGGGCAGTGCTCTAAACGTCTTACCAGGGGCGGTACTGGCTCTCCTCGCTGTCCCTGAGCTGCTGGAGCTCCAGGCACTTCGGCGAGCTGGAGGGACTCGGAGTAAATGGCGCGCAGGCATGGTCTTTTATGCCAAGCTGGTAAGCGAGCTCAATCACAGGCTGTATATGAAGCTGATGAGTTCTGCTAGGGTCTTGCTGCTGGTCTGGTAGCGATGCAGGCGTGGGCGCTGGCGGGCGTTGTCAAGACCAGAGATGGAGTAATGGTTGGGAGCGCTCTTTGGGAGCTCATTTCGTTGGTGAGTGCCTTTGTTCAAGTTTTAGGCGCTGGGAAGCTAAACTTTCTCACCAGATTTTCGCCTTCGTCTTTCAAATTTCCGTGCAAGGCCGCCTTTCCACCTCCTCAACCGCTCTCCTCTTCTTCTACCTACTCAAATCTATCTTTACTATCACCTCGTTATTCCCAATTCCACAAGGCTCCATCCTGATCCGACAATCGCTTACATTGGTCTTATCTCTTGGCATCTTCACGCTCGAGCTTCTGAGCCCCAATCCTGCGACGGCGGGCGGTAAAGATGGTTATTCACTTTTATCAGAAAATGATACAGAGGTCAAAGTATCTCCGCTTGCTCGAGCCAACATCTTTGAGCAGCTTTTTTTCCTTTGGCTGAGCCCGTTGTGCGTCTTTGTCTTCGCGGTTCAGCTTCTCCCACTGACAATCTTTGGTGACAAATGTCAGACTGAAGCTCGGATTGAAGACCACCCTTACGAAGGATGATGTTTACTCGCTTCCTGTTTGTTCGACTTCGAGAGATGAAAGACAGGTGCTGACAAGTCGTGTGCCGTGTAGCCTTTGCTTCAGCCTGAGGACAACGCCGCGAAACTCGCGTCGGCTTGGAAGAAGGAGCTCGAGCGATCGTCACAGTAAGTTTTGTAATGCGAAGGCTAATCCACAAAAGCTAAATGGACCTTTTTCCTTCAATCAGACCATCACTTTTTCGTGCGATTTGGTTGACGTTTGGGCTCAGGTGGGCGCTTTTAGTTTTCGTCTCAGTCAGTTTATAGTCCACTTCTCTGTGCTGTGATGGTGTCATTCAGATTCTTTCCTGACCATCAACTCTACTTTTGCAGATAACGAATGTCCTGCTGGGCATTCTGCAGCCTCAACTTGTGCGACAGCTCCTTCTTTTCGTCGGATCGTACCATGAAGGTGGAAGCGTCTCTCGCGGCTACATTGTTTGTCTTCACTTCCGGTGCCTTTTGAGAACGCATTCGAACCGTTTAATTTCCCAGATTGCCATCCTTATGGCAACCGCATCCGGCGTGCAGATAATTCTTTCAAATTTCTACGGCTTCTCCATCATCCAAACCACTGTTCGAATCGAATCCGCCATCTCTGCGCTCATCTACAACAAAGTGGTTCGGCTTGCGAAAGATCCGGGGACTGAGTCTGGAACGATCCTTTCTGTGGCGAGTTCGGATCCAGGAGAGATCGCGGGGAACTTGACGAGAATGTTGAGTCCTGCGATGGTTTTGCTTCAACTTGTGTTGGCGTGGTGGAGCCTGTACGATTTGATGGGCATTTGGATGCTGCCGGGTGTGGCGGTCATTGTCGGCATTTCACCGGTGGCTGGGGTCATTGCGAAGTGAGTTCTCCTAGAAGATAATGCTGTGGCGTGTCGAGATTATTCACTACATATCTTGTCCTACCAGGGTCACCAGCAGATCAGTCGCGAAGCAACTCGAGGCGCGCGACAAGCGAACACGGTGCGTGCCGGCTTATACACCCTAAAAAGGTATACTTCGTTTGTCATTTGACTCACAACCTCCTGCGTAGGCTCATGAACGACATACTCGGCGCCATTCGAACCATCAAGCTGTACGGCTGGGAGAAACCCCTTACCGCAAAACTTTCCACCATCCGGACTAACGAGGAGCTCCACCAACTTTCCCGCCAAGGGCTCTTCACTGCACTCGAATCAGGCTACGGAAACTTTGCACCATTTCTGGTTGCCTTCGTCTCATTCGCCAGCTATTCGGCGTTTTCAGGAAAGCCCCTCACGGCCGAAATTGCGTTCCCAGCGTTGGCGCTTTTCACGATTCTTGGAAACGCCATCAGCATGCTGGTCCCCCTCATTCGCTTCGTGAGCTACATTGGGGTGTCGCTAGAGCGTGTCAGGCTGCTTCTTTGCGCGAGGGAAGTGCTCGAAAACGACGTTGAAAGGAAGGGTGTGCAGGATGGCGAAGGGGTGGCGCTGGAGATTGCGGATGGGAAGTTTAGTTGGGTTATGGGCGGACCAACATGCTTGGAGAACGTTCAGCTTACTGTCAAGGTATGTTTCATCTTGAACAAGTGAATCAAAGCTAACGCGATGCCCCACAGGCTGGCGAGTTTGTTGCAGTGGTTGGCAAAGTCGGCGCTGGGAAAAGCAGTCTCCTCAACGCCGTGCTGGGCAACACAATCAAAGTCTCCGGGAGCGTCAAAACTTTCGGCTCAATTGCATACGCCGATCAGCATGCTTTTATAATTGGAGGTAAGTTGTCCTCACAAGCTTCCTGCCTCGCTTACGAAAGTATTGCCTTGCAGGCTCGCTTCGGGATAACATCCTCTTCGGCCGCGCTATGGAACCGGCATGGTATTCGAAGGTCACTGATGCATGTGCATTGGGCCCGGACTTGGCCCTCTTTCCTGAGGGTGACGAGGTGAGCTCAGCTTCAACTTCGGTGGCGGCCTCAGCTCTGAAGATTTGTATTTCAGACCATTGTGGGCGAGCGAGGTGTCACTCTTTCAGGTGGCCAAAGGGCCCGAATGTAAGAGAACTATCAATCCGTCCGCGTCTTGACAAGCTCTTTGGCTAACGGTCCAATCAGCTCGCTGGCCCGCGGCGCCTACTCAAAGAGCGATATCTATCTGTTTGACGACACGCTCTCCAGTGTCGACAGTCACGTCGGTAAGTCACTTCGCAACAGAAAACGGGACCTGAAGATCCTGAAAATACACTCTTCAGCCTCTCATATTATCGAGAAACTGCTCGGCCCAAATGGGATCCTTCAAGCCGCAACAAGAATATTGTGCACGCACTCTGCTCGTGCCTGGTCTTCAGCCGACCGTATCGTTTTGGTCGAGGACGGCCAAATATCTGTGACGTGTACGTAGCTGTTTCTTTTTTTCCGCTTTGCTGAATCTACTTTTTCTTCCTTCACAGCTACAGATCCAGATGCTGTAAAGGAGCTTGCCGCTCGCATTCCCGAATCAGAGCCAGAGTTCGCCAACAACGAAGCGACAATTGTCAAGCCAGAGGATCCGGTCGACGGAGAAGACGATGAAGACCTCGTCCTGCCGCTGCCATCTGGCCTCGTCGAGCCCACTGGCGCGATTACTGCTTCGGTGTTCCGGACGTATTTGGACTGGTGTACGCCCCTCGGTGTGAGTTCAATATAATGTTGTGGCTCTGTTTATAAGCTGATTTTCTTGCTAGGTGTATGGCCTTGTCGGTTCGGTAGCTCTCCTTCGACTATTCAGCGTCGCGACGAACGTCTTCCTGAGCGCTTGGACCGAGTCAAACACTCGATCCAGTGACATGAAGAGTCTTTCGTTCTGGCTTGGTGGATATCTCGGACTCGGATTACTTGCGAGTGCCATGTTTGTCATTGTGGGCTACTTTGCGCTGTCCATCGCGGGAGTTCGGTCTGCAAAGACTGCTTTTGAAGAGGCGTTCGATGCCGTCGTTCAGAGTCCACTTCGTTTTTTCGGTGGGAGAGCTTTCACTGTCTCACTTTCCCCACTGAACTTTGATCATTTGGCTAGACACGACTCCATTGGGAACAATCCAAAACCGCTTCCTAGGGGACATTGCCAAAATCGAGATCACGTTGGCTGAGGTGCGACCTCTAATCACTCGAAATGGCGATTGGAGCTCACCATCCTTTTTCAGACTGTCCAATTCACTTTACTAGAGACTTCTTCGATTCTTGGTAGATTAAGCCGTTTTTCGGAAATGACTTGGCTTCGCGAGCTAATGATTTGTTGTCAGCTTCCATCCTCGTCATTGCGGCATCAGCTCCCCTCCTCCTCGTCGCGGTAGTACCACTGTCTCTGGCGTACCGAGTGATTCAAAAGGAGTATCTTGCTACTTCACAAGAGCTGAACAGGATTGCTGCTGCTCAGCGAGGACCGGTCCTTTCTTCATTTCAAGTAAGCGTCGGTAGCTTTGGACGTGGGCGTTTGACCGCGTACTAATCTACACGCACAGGAAACTGTCACGGGCGGTACCACTATCCGGGCGTTCGGAAAAGAGAAGGTTGGAAAGACTTCGTCATCTCAGAAATACTCTCACTGACACAATTGCTGCAGCACTTTCGCCTGCGATTTTTCCAGGCAATCACATCTTCCCAAGAGGCTTCGTTTTTAGTAGAAGTCATGAACCATTGGCTTTGGCTGCGGCTTATGGTCCGTACAATTTCCCTAAGCAACGACCACGAATCATCTCACGGTACTTGCTCACTCTGCAGCTCATGGGATCCGGAATCATTTTTGCGACAACTTGTCTGATCGTTCTGGCGGTAACTTCGAAACGTTTCGAGATTTTTGCGATCACTCCGAGTCAAGCTGGACTTATGGTCAGCTATGCGTTGAGCACCTGTATGGACCTCGCCAACGTCGGTGAGTGATTCTTACCCTTCCAAGAAGGAATGCTGCTCAACATCTGAGAACGCAGTGCATTCGGCAACCAAAGTCGAAACAAGCCTGATCGCAGTCGAGCGAATCCGGGCTCTCACCCTCCTCCCACCGGAACCCTCGACTGAAGGGGCTATCGGGTCCCATGGATCGGGGGCATCTTCCTGGCCTTTCGAAGGAAAAATAGAATTCTCGCATGTATCGGCGAAGTATGAGCAGAATGGAGAGGATGTTTTGAAGGATGTGAGTTTCAGGATAAAGGCAGGAGAACGGGTAGGCGTTGTTGGGCGGACCGGCGCTGGGAAGTCAAGTCTTACATTGGTAAGTGCCTGCCATCTGTCACTATTCCAGATGCTCACAATTCAGCATCTCTAGGCTCTTTTCCGCGCTCTTGACGTTAGCGCCGGGACCATCCTCATTGATGGCGTTGACATCGCGACCGTTGGCGCTCGCGCCTTACGAAGTCGTCTCACCATTTTGCCACAGACTGCCGAGTTCTTTCAAGGTACCCTTTACTGTCTGGAAGCTTCACAAGTCCTTTAATGATGTCACTTTCGGTCTCGCAGCCTCTCTACGCCTGAATTTGGACCCAACGGAGAGCGCAAAGGATGATGAGCTATGGGCGGCGGTCGAAAAAGCAGGGATGAGGCAGCATGTGGAGTCGATGGTACGTTGACTCACCTGATTTCTCCGTCGTTGAGACTGGCTGATATCATCACACTGGCAGGACGGAGGTCTTGACTCCCTGATCGCAGAAGGCGCCTCGAACTTCTCAGCAGGCCAACGCCAACTTCTCTCGCTTGCGAGAGCACTTCTTCGCAAGAGCAAGATTCTCATCGTCGACGAAGCAACGAGCTCTGTGGATGCAGATAGTGATAAAATGGTTCAAGGTAGATTTCAATCACTGGTTCACCCTATAACCTCGTAGTACTCATTCTGCACTTTGCTCAGCGGCTATTCGGACCGCCTTTCCTCGCTCTACTATGTAAGAGACCCAAACTTCTTGGAAAAGAGCTCTTCGTTTGACCGATTTCTTCTCAGGCTCATCATAGCTCATCGCATCGACACAAGTGGGGTCATTTCCACCCAGCTGAGCCTCCGCGGCGTTTTCTGACTCTTCTTTTCAACAGTCCTCGATTGCGACAAGATCCTAGTGATGGATGGAGGGCGAGCTGTGGACTTTGATACTCCAAAGGCGCTGCTGGAAAAGAAAGACGGGGCTTTCTCCGCCCTAGTGAAGCATAGTGGCTTGACTCCTTAAACGTGATGGGCGGTACCGGGAGACAGGACGGAGAAAAAAAAAAGGCAGAGTTCCCGAATTCTTGCTGCCTGACTTAGTGGACCTTGTGCTTGCGAAATAATAACACGCCTCGACGAAGTTACAAACTTGTCCGATCGAAAGCGGGAGTGGGCCGTCGAGTAGCCAGGCAGTTTGCACAAGTTTCCTCAGCCAAAGTTACTTGCGTCGATAGATCTGGAAATCGGTATTCAGCAACGTGGTAACATCAAGCATTACATCCGTGCGGAAGCCAGGGTCCCGTCTTTACTTCTTCTTCTTCTTCGGCACAGGCACCTCATCCGAATCCTCATCACTACCCGAAGTAATATTAATGAGTTTAGCCGAAGTTTTCTTAGCTGGAGCTTTCTTGGCCGGTGCTGCCGCTTTCTTTGCCGGCCTGTGAGCCATTTGAACAGTTGAGTAAAAGGGAAGGCATGAACGAAAAACGAGAGGACGCACGCCTTTTTCGTAGTTTTCTTCTTCTCTGAGAAGTCTTCCGAGTCATCACTATCCGAATCCTCATCCGATCCAATGAACTGAATAACAGCACCCGAAAAATGATCAGCTCCCGCCAACTGATAAAGTCTTCAAGAACGAAACTAACCAGAGCCGCCTTCTTCTTCGCAGGCGCAGCAGATTTCTTCGCAGGCGCCTTCTTGACGACGGCTTTACCCTTGCCCTTCGCTTTGGGAGCGACGCTACTGCCAGAACTCTCCATCGAGTCTCGCGCCCTTTCCTCCGCCGCTTCGTCCTCTTCAGCCGACGATGATTCTGACTCTGATGCAACCGCTTTGCCTTTGCCTTTCCCCTGTTGGATGATACGCGATTCAGTAGTTAAAAAGAGGTAGAGGGAAGAAAAGATCCAGGGAAAACACACACTTTTTTGCCACCAAATTTGGCGTCGGCAGACTTTTTCGCTTCCTCCATCTGCGAACCATCAGGAGTGAGTGAGTAGTCGTTGACGAAAGTAAGTCAGTAAATCAAAGACTGACCTCAGCATCCATATCATCATGCTCCGGACCATCTTTCGACGGCTCATAAGATTGACCAATATGGAACCTCTCATGCTTCAGCGCATTCTTTAGCAAGCTATCACCCACCCATTCAAAGGCAATCAGCTCTCTCCCCCACACCTCAAAAGAAAACCAAAACGTACTTTGCCAAAGCATCCTTGTCACCCTTGTCCACGAAATCCTCTACAGCTCTCTCCATAGCTCTCTCGGGCAACACTCCCAAATTCTGCGCCTCAAGATACTGATGAACAAGAGTTGATACTTGAACTTTCTCCAGCTGTTCCGGTAAATCGGCCATTTCATCATCGTCGTCTCCTCTCGCCTTATCAGGTTGATCAATGTTGACTTTTGTTTTTCCTAGGAATTTGTCGAGAAATCGTGAGCGGAATCTGGGAGAGAGTAGGAAGACGAGGGGAAGAGAACAAACGAGAAGCGTTTGATTTTCGATGGAATTGAACAATGTCTCGAGGGTTTGCTACGCGGTCTACGAAATCTTGTCCGAATCGTTGGGGGTTGCCGATTTCGAAGGAGACACCAGAATGATTGTTTCCGGTCCAGTCGACCTGGATGGTTGTTTGAGAATGATGAGTTTGATATAAGGGGGAACTAGATGAGTGAAGAATAGTACTTACGCGAAGACGAATGAGGGGCAAAAGTCGCTCGGCGTCTTCTCCATCGTCGGGATGAAGTTCGTCCCACTCGGCGTTGGCTTTGTCGATGAGCTCGTTGACCTAGTTTCAAGACGAAAAGGTGTCAAAATGAGGCCTATTAAAGGAAGTAGTTGCTGCAAAAAACCCACCTTCTTCTTCAAGAACTGATTCACCTTGACCTTCGTCGAAAGATCAATGTCATCCCCCTCCGACGCCTCAATCAGAGAAATTTCCTCCCAAACAAATGGCCTGACGCTCCTCAACCTAATCGGAGTCATCTCGAACTCCTTCCCTTGAATCTTGAGTAATGAGACGTGCCTTCATTCGAGAATAGTTAATCAGCTTTGAGCTTTAGTTGGGGAGTGGGCGACGACGTACTTTGGAATAGACTCCCCCTTGGCAAGACTGGTGGCGATGCTGGATCCAGGTTGAACGATGTTGTACTTTCTCCCAGTGACTGGAGCGGCGCAGGCTTGGTTAATGCAATCGTGCTCGTGACCCCAAACGACGAGGTCTGCTTCTTCTCCGAATTGACTGTCGGCGACGTAGTTCTTTTGTCCATGGGGTACGCTGGTTTGACTCATAATTAGCTCACAGCACTTCCCCCCAATCAAAAAAGTAAACAGAAGAAACAAACTAACCGATTCTGATGAACCAACAAAATATTAAACCAATCCTCCGGATCCTCACTCGGCCTAAACATTTTTATCCTATTATGTTTCATCTCATAATGAAACCTCTCATCCCTAATATTTCCCATCCCATACAACGCCAATTTCGTTTCTCCCTTTTGAAGTAAGACGGGCTTAACTTGCAACCCATTCCCAAGAGCGTCTTCGTCGTCTACTGAATCTCCTGGTAGTTCGAGTCTACCAAAGTAGTTGATCATTCCGGAGGCGGAGAGGAGGTCGAGAGCGCAGAGAGCTCCTTCCTGTGGAGTGGGTGTTAGGGCGCGTAGTGAGAGAGAGAGTAGGTGGAGTGGGGGAGGGAAGGTCGGAGCAACGAACGGAACCGGTTCCTTGAGGATCGTCGTGATTCCCATGAATTGAGAAAACAGGAAGACCAATATTAAGATTCTCATCTTCGTAATTCACTCCTGGCCAACTGCGACGCGTCTGAAGTAAGCTGCCCGAGTCATGACGCGCCGCCTGTTCTGACAAGCTGTGGAACTCACGTAGCAGCTCTTGCGATACCAATTCCATCATCACTAATAAGTTCTAGACTAATCGGTCTTGAGCCCATCGTGTTCTCTCGAAGTGCGGATAGAGTCTGAAAGAGAGCTGTTCGTGAAGGACGGTTTTCATGAAAGAGGTCGCCGGCGAGGAGGAGCATGTCCACCTGCAATTCCCAATTTCAATTTAGCTTAAAGGACAACAGAGGGAGTTGAAGTTGAACTGACATCGTTTTCGACTGCTAATTCGAGTATCTCACGGAAGGTGTTGATCGAATCTCGACCTCGAACTGGGTCAGTCTCAGCATATCCAATGTGGTTATCCGTCGCTAGTAAGATCTGAACGGAGGGCATTAGTAGAGCAAGGGGAGACTTGAGTGTTCGACCGCACCTTGATCGTGTTGCGTTCGTTGATGTCCTGACTAATGCTCGGCGGTGGAGCGTCCAAATCGGGTTGCTAAGTGAACATGTTCTGGTCAGCCTGATCGTCTGGAGATAGGCACACTCAGTATCAGAGGCGCACCATGACTTTTCGTGGATGGTGCAGCGGCGCAAGAGGAAGAAGCCGGTGGCGCGCTTTGACATCTGAGTGCGTGAAAGGTTAAGGAAGACGAGGAGGGTTTAACAAGCGCGTGCGATTAGGTACCCTAAATCGTTTCAACGTAGCACTAAAATAAAAGGAGAGATGGAAAAATCTCCTTACATAGCTCTAATTGCAGCGCGGGCGTGCTAAATTCGACAAAGTCAAGCTTCCATCGCTCGACGCACATCAAGTCCTGCCTCGTCCTCTCCGCCCTCAGCGCAGTCCAAACTAAAAGTGGCGAAACAATCTCTATTCCCATCCCCACTCTCTCTAATCAACTCTCAGCGCCTCCCCTTCCTCCACCCACTC
>JASZXU010000495.1:0-20065 GCA_035521515.1 Phenoliferia sp. Uapishka_3 | reverse complement strand
CCTCCCCTCCCTCACAACCGGCGGCGCCTCATCCCACCCTTTTCTGACTGCGCTTCTCGCTCTCCTATAACGACATGTCCGAAGTTGGCTCCAGGTAGGTCTCTGTGTCTCGCTGCACATCATACGCCTGCCTTTGTTCGATAGGACTTATGTCTTTCGTCTCCGACAGTCTTGGACCGATATTTGTTGGCTTGCTGCTCGCCTTGTACTTGACTGCAACGACAAATGATCAAGGATACCGGTACCTTCGTACTACACTAGATTCTTGGAGAGTTTGCACGGTGGTGAGTGCCTTTAAACAAAACTTGAATGGTGGGGAAAGAAAGGATCGTGCTGACTCAAGGTTGGTCGCGGAAGGTCGTCATTGTGCTAGCGATATCAAATGCCCACACTGGTATTCTGTGCTACGCCTTATATGGGTATCTCGTCACAAATTTTGGGAATCAGGATAATGTAACAAAAGCTGAATGGTGAGCGGGCTGTTCGAGGGTCTTGGAAGTAGGCGCTGACCTGGGGTCGTGGGGCAGGGAAATGGTTGCACACATCGCAATCTTTACTTTCATCGCTTTCTTCGCCCAAATATTCTACGCCGCGAGGATTGCGACACTTTTTACTGGGAACAAACTCAAGCTCCTGGTTGCGGCGATTTCCGTTCTGTCGCTGGCGCAACTCGGTGAGTGTTATAATTCCCACTCGTCGAGGATTCCCACATTTGTTTTCATGGCTGATGGAACTCCGGATGTTCAACCTAACAGCATTCGGAATCTTAGCCGCATACTCGACGAGCAAGCTCTCTTCGACGGAAGATGTCTTTAAGCTGAGCTTGAAAGACAATGTTGCGTGGCAGACAATGGCCGGTCTTCTATGCTCTGTCATTTGTGTACGTAGAAGAAGATCATAAATAAATCTGGGAGCTAATAAGGTCTGCAGAACTTTATTATTTGCTCGGGCATGGTTGTCGACATGAGGTCGGGTCGCTTCGCAACTCGAAAGGAAGGCATTTGGGAGGTGTAGGTGTTTCATCTCGGGAACCTCCGCGGTAGTGATCATTCATTGACGCTCAATTCCACAGGCTTTCGCGGCTAGTCGTCGAGGTCTGGCTTTTTCTTCCTTCTTCAACGTCATCACTACTTAGCGGTCTCACATGCCATTCAGACCAATCTCCTCACCGCTCTGTGCTCCCTCTTGAACCTCATATTCTTCTTCGTATACAAGAGAAACGGGGTTTCTGTGGTAGGTACTGGGCACTTCACCTCTCGCGAGAGCGTCAATCCTAACAGCTCATCTCCACTGCAGGCTTTCGCAATTGTAATCCCAAAGCTTTACTTGCTTTCGCTCTTTTCCAACCTTGCTCGTGAGTTAAAAATATCTAATCTTCTTTGCATTACTAACTTGAGCTCGTGGTTTCGCAGGGAACGAGGAACCTATGGGAGGAATCTCAAGCGTGCGGATGAGGCATGAGTCGGTAAGTATCGGCTTGTGAATAACCGATAGCCAGTCTGCTGACAAAGGTTTGTATTTGAACCACAGAGCCTCTCGGACATGTTTAAAGGCAAACCGATGTCAAGTTATGGCCATTCTCAACCTATGATAGGAATGGGAATGGGCGTCCCAGCTCGCCCAGACTCCTTTGATCCTCCACCGCCAGGCTCTCCCACATGGCGAAGAGTAAGCGTTTATTTCTCTCTGCTGAGATGATGCCACACTAGCTAAGTTATACGTCTCATAGTCGCCTCTCTCGCAACCAGACCGAGTCAATAAATCTGACGACTCCGCCTCCGTCAGCGACTACGGAGGATTTTCAACAAGCGTCTACCTCAAGACTCCCACAGTCTACGGCGAGAGTCACTTCAGTCGACAGCGCGAGGGTTCCCCGATATTCGTTGGAGAGGCGACACATCATGACATGCCTACCCATAACGTCGGCTTTGCAGTCAGCAGTGATGATGGGCATGCCAGTGATAATAAGTGGCACCTTCCAGCCAAAAACTATGGGTTCATTTAGATCAGAGCGGAGGGCGGGTGGAACGTCACGAAGCGAGTCGCGGGCGAAAATTTACCGCTGTGTGGCGGGAGTTGCGAAAGGGGTCGTCCCAGTGGGAAGTTAAACCCTTGCATGTTCCAAAAGGTGGAATTTAATCACTGCTGTTGAAATAGTATCTAGATCTTGGTTCCAAGGCCCGCTCTCATTCGAGTCACCAACGCTGAAAGGCGAAAGAGACTCGCTCGCAGGCCACGGCATGCGCTTCGCTTGGACAAAAGCGAGAACATAGAAGCTTGGGAAGGGAGAAGTCGTAGGATGTTTCTTATCCTTGATGCAGAGTGGAAGAATGCTCGAAGGACAAGCTGTGGCAAAACGTGGACTTTGTGCCCCTCAAAAAAAGCTCCTCCCTATATTCCTTCAGAATGGAGATGAACTTATTCCCAACCGGGGAGTCGAACCCCGTTCGCGGCTGTGAGAGAGCCGAATCATAACCGGTAGACCAGCTAGGAAGTGGTTGAGGGTGTAGTGTCGTAACCCACCCTGATCAAGCATTTACGATATAACGCGGTAATCGACACGCTCTCTGCCGAGACTTCCTACCTGCGAAATCTTCACGTTTCAAGACAAGGGCTTTTTAACCCTGCGTCTTGAGCCATTCCAGATTTCGTGCACCTCCGCGGACTTGACACTTGTGTTCTGTTGAAACCACGCATGGTCGCGGACTTCTCGCTCGGCGATCTTTTGCTTCCCGACCCCCACTTGTTCGACAGCAAAGATGCAACGCCGTACGAGTCCCAACAACGCTTCACTTTCCCAATCTGACTCCGAGACTACAAAACTCCTTCCGCCATCACCTCGTCCTCGAACGATTTCAATCGACCAACTCGAGCCTTGGCGCCGTGCGTTCAAACTTCCTCACGAAACGCAACTGGGGCGCTGATTCCCTCCTTTATATCCCTCCTGATTCCTTTCCCACATACTCTTCTTCCATTGGCTTACCACGCTGCTTCTGCTCCATTCCTAATAACACCTACGTCACCGTCGCGCGCGTCGACCCCAACAGTCGACAACACGTTCATTCTCACAGGCTACCGACCCTCCCTCCCTTCATACCCACTCTGCATATCTTCAATCTTCTACATCCACAATGAGACCGTAAACATCGTGCGTCCTCCCTCCCCCTTTCCCCTCCACTCCAGCTCCTCTTCTAACCCAAGGAATCCGCAGTGGACGCATCTACTCGGCTCAATATTCGCTCTCCTCGCTCTCTCATATGCACTCCTCCGATTAGCTGGGGAAGGAGTAGCTGGTGGGAGAGTTGGGTGGCGATTGGCGCCTTTCACTGGGATTTATCCTTTCAGAACGGTGGAGCAGCCGAGTGTGGATTGGCGAGACTCAGCGGGGTTGGCTCTGTTCTTTATTAGTGCTGCTACTTGTCTTGGTGAGTGCCATTTTGATTGGGAGCATATGAGCGTAGAGGAAAAATGTCAGTGGATAACTGACTTTTTAATCTCGTGTGAATAGGCTTCTCCGCTTCATTTCATACCTTTTCGGCGCATTCGATGAAAGTCTCCCATGCGTGGAACAGGATGGATTATATTGGTATCGTTGTTCTCATCACTGGAACGATTATCCCTTGCATCCGCTACGGCTTTTTCTGTTCGCCCCGATTATCCTCCAACGCAATTTTATCCGCTGACGACCTACTCGTCTCATCAGGTTCAACCAATCTTCAACACTTCTACATAGCACTGATAAGTGCCGCTGGATTCGGTAAGGCTCACCTATAGCTCTCTTCCTTTTCCCACTTCTGACCCCGCGCTGAACGTCAACGCTTCCCCTTGCTTTTCTTCACGGCTGGACGTGAACAGCCACAATAGCAGTGGTGATTTCACCACACGCCCGAACGCCAGAATACCGAAGATTCCGAACCTACGTATTCATCGCACTTGGTCTTTCTGCTGTCGTTCCCGTCACACACGTCGTTCTCAAATATGGGGTAAGCTTGTCATTCCTCCCTTTCACTGAGGCCAGCGGCTGATTCTTTTATTTCCACTCTTTTTTCACTCTCATCCTATCTCTCACATCTCTCGCATCAAATCCGAATCGACAAAGATACAAGCCGGCTCCGATGCTATTGGAGTACCTTGGGCAGCGCTCGGCGGCGTCCTCTGTAAGTTCCCGCTTTTCCACCTTCACTCCCTCGCCGAATTCTCTAACCTTACCTTCTCCCTCAGATATATTTGGCGCACTTCTGTAAGCATCATTCCTGCCTCCCCACTTCCCCCTTTCGCCATCCAATCACTGACGCCTCTCACAGCTACGCCGAACGCTGTCCCGAGCGATTCTCACACGGCTCATTCGACATCTACGGAGCTTCGCATCAAATATTTCACGTCGCTATTTTGTTGGCCGCTTGGGCGCATTATTGCTGTATTGCGGAAAGCTTTAGATTTTGGCATGGAGAGATGGGAGGCGTTTGTTCGGGTGCGTTCAAGGGATGACGCTGGGATAGACGAGAAGATTTAAGGATAGAATAGAGAGCTGGGTTGGTGTTGTAGATGGTTGTGATGCTGTAAAGTGATTGCTTTCCCACCCCCAACGATTAACTCTTGTGTTTCGCATACTCGTCTCGCAGCCGGACCGCAAACAACGCTCCCAGCCTTCGATTCATACTATTTCTTAATCATACGTGACATGCCTGAAACTTGGAATCAACTGAACTGATCTGTTGCAAAACAAAAAAAGAAAGGGAACCAATCAAAGCCAGCGTTGCGCGGCAAGTACCAAGAAAATTTGCCGACCAAAAGGCACGCCGAGACAAAGAAGGAATGTCAGTTCCACAGGCCAAGTCTGAGTATGCCGTTTCTGGAGATAGCTGACCTCACTCAGCCCCAGGGGAAGGTGTTGCGACGGGCGCCTCCGGCTAGCGCGAGCCCCTCCATCGTGTCGTCTTTCGAGTTGTTGGAAAGAAGGTTGTGACTCCTGCCTCCGATTTGGCTTCCACATTCAGGACAAGTAGCAACCTCCATCGCTCCACCACACTGAGTGAGAAACAGGATTAGTTAAAGCGGAAGATTGCGAAAAGAAAAGTCTTCGCCTACTTCTCCGATGGTGAAAGGGTGACCTTCTGGGCAGCGGTACCTGGGAAAAAAGAATTAACCAATTCTAATTGCGAGGTAGAAAGAATGCTCACCAGTGACCCGAAGCTGCGAAATCCATGCTTTTGATGACCTCCTGGCGCTCTTGCATCGTAACTGGTGCATAGAATGTTGCACTCTTCGCGAAACGAACGACGTCGATCCATTGCTCGATGATTCTTTCGCGAGAAGTAGTGATGTTGGTGGAAATCCAGGTCTCCGCGTTGGTGTGAGCGGTCGAGTTCCCAGTGCGAAGGTCACGCAAGGTAGCGACTCCGCGATCGAAGGCGTCCAAAGCTTTTGACATTGACATTTCCGCCGCACAAGCAGCTTCATCTCTGCTGATCTTGTGGTTGTCAAGATCAAAGTGGGTTGAAAGGCGACTGAGCTCGAGCTTGATACGGAGGAGGCGGAGGTGTGACTGAAGCGCTTGGCGCTCTGCATGAGACTTGATAGTGGTGTCCACCAAGGTGAGGGCGTCCTTCCGGCAGGTCTTGAGGATGAACCATGCAAATCTTTGCAGAATCTCGGTGTTGAGCTGGATCCCTGCCGTCTCGTCACTGTCCTTGCGACCGTCAAGCCCGGTGATGAGCGATCGAGTGGCGTCGACGAGGTCGAGTCGAAGGTCGAGTGTGATCCAAATCGCTTCAACGGCACAACGTTCGTCGGCTTTAGGTGGTGAGGCTCCCACGCTCTTCCTCGCAAACTCCATCGCAGACTTCTCCGGGTCACGAACGCGTTCGCCAGACTCCGCGAGACGAGCAAGTTCGTCGCCGACAAGGCCTGTGATGGCGCCTTCGTAGGCGACTACATGAGGAGACGACCTGACAAGCTGTACAGCTTGCTCGTATAGGCGAAGGATGGGGCCGACGGTACACTTCCACCAGTTGTGAAGGGTTGGAGATGCGGCGTGCGTTCGGAGGTCGCGGAAGACAGCTGGGGAAACAACAGTCGAGTTCTTGTTGTGGAGAACGGCCTGCTGATACTCTGTCGCTCTTTTGCTGTCCGACTGCTTCGAGTGGAGGCGCTTGTCGAACTTCTCGAGCTTAACGTTGATACCTTCGAGGTCGAGTCGCGCGACTTTGCTCCTGAGAGCTGCAAGGGCTGCTGTCCCGCGCACCATGGCGTTCCTCTCCTGGGAGTTGAGCTCAGCGTGCTTGAGAGCACGACCGTATCGTTGAGTGAACCGGTGCGAAATGGAAGCTCGGCAGAGCGGACACGTCGGAGGGACGTCATCTGCGGAGTCTGGATGCGCGAGACCGATCCAGTTTCCTGCGTCGTCTTTGCGGTAGAACTTGTCGAGGTTGAATAGACCTAAATTTTTCACTAGAGTGAGCGGCCAGTAGACGGAAGATTCTTATTAAAGTTGATCCTCACCATCCATTGTTTCGACCGTAAAAGCGTGGCGACATTCGAGGGTAATGAGGCGCTCGGAGGAATCTGTCGAGTGGCTGTCAAAGTCGGCGATTGTCGTAAGGAGAATGAAGTCGATAAGTTGGTCCTTGACGGGATCGCAAGTGGGGCAGAGCTGTTGCTCGCAGACTTCACCGCAAATCGACGGGCATGGGTGACCGCAGGGAAGGGGCTTTGGAGAATTGCGGAGTGCATAAGCAAAATCTCAAGGAATGTCCCAAATATGAGAGCTCACTTTTTCACAAGGGAGGTCGCACGGGAGACGAGAGCATGGCTAACTCAAGAAAATGACTGTCAATCTTGGTAGATTAGCGAGTAGCGGGAACGCACCATGTCACAAGGGTTCTTGCATGTGCCAAAAGAATGCTCGCAAGTCCACTGGCAGCGCTCCGGGCAGCCAGGACAGATCTCGCCGCACAGGTGCTTACACGAACCATGCCGGCACGCTCTCCTACAGAGCTCACCGCACTCTCCACTACAGCCACCACCGACGTGAGCCCCGCATGAGCCTTTGCACGAATGACCGCATTGAAGGAGTCGGTCACAGCTATGGTCCTCGTGCCGACGAGAGCCGTCAGCCTGAGCTGGACAGTTGGCGCACGGGCGGCTGCAGACGCTGTGGCTACATTCGAGAGAGCCTCCGCATGGCTGTCGACAAGAGATGGCTGAGGGGTCGGTAGCGCAGGGAAGCGTTGAGGAGTGGCCGCAGAGAAGAACCTTGCCTACGAGCTCAACGCACTTGACGGTGCTAATGTCGAAAGCTTGCGAGCAAGGGACGTTTGTTTTGCTGTGACCGCAAGGAAGCTCGATTGTCGGAAGGCGAATTTGGCAGGGACCATGTTCTTCGCCGCAGAGATTGCGACAAGGATGACCGCAACCGGGAAGTAGGGTCCGGCATGGGTGGGGGCAGAGGAAGTGTTCGTGCTGCACGAAAATTTTTCAGAATGTGCGAAGAGCAAATAATGACAAGATGTTCACCTTGAGATCGCGGGGGTGGCACTTTTGAGTGCAGTAATGACCGCAGGAAAGCTTGAAGTCACACGGTTGGTGACAGCCACCTTCAGGAGCGAGTTGCGACAGTACTCCTGGCCGGTCGACGGCGCGAATTTCCTCGGGATGACGATCACAGATTGCGGGAAGATGAGGTCCAACTAGGTCATGCGAGTGGAGCTCCTCGACAACGCTTCGCCACATCGGAGAGCTCCTCGCGAAAAGGCTTGCGTTCCCGAAAATGAAGAGACCGTGCTTCGCTCGGGAGAGGGCGACGTTTGTGCGGTTTGGAGACTGTGAAGACAGCCATTCGATTCAAATTCAAACATGCTGTGGAAAAAGGGCGTACCCGAAGAAATCCAATTGATGCGCGATTGTCGCGGTCGAGTAAGACAACGCCAGTCTCCTCGTCGACTCCTGCAGTGTCACTCCGAACCACTGAAGGATTTGATCATAGGTTAGTTGAGTGGGAGGCAGCTTAAAGCGAAGATGTGATCGCCCACAACTCAAGATGACAATTGTGGCTTCTTCGCCCTGAAAATTGTCCACAGTCCTCAAAATGACCTAGTAAAGGGTGAGCAAACGAAAAGAGGCTACGAAAGAGTGGAAGTGTATCACCTGTGAGTTAAGAGTCTTTGTTTGAGCCAAGCTGCCTTCTGGCTCTGTCGGCTCATCATCATCCGAGTCGTCGAGGTTCTCCAAGTCTCTCGCGTCGAGGTGCACAACGATTGACTCCGCTGCAAGAAGGCGCCGAATTTCGGAGAGCTATGGATTTCAATGAGGAGTGAGATATTTGAAGCGAAGCGGATTGTCAGAGGGGTCTGACCTGTCCGAGGTATGGAGTGAGGCATGCAATTTCGTTCGCACGGTAACCTTGCTTCAAAAGGTGGCGAACGAGATCCACGACCCATTGCGCCTGCGTGATGAAGGATTTGTCAGCGTCCCCAAAGCAGAGAAATATTGTCACAACGCTTTACCTCTTTCTTGTTGGACTTTGACGAGTGCTGTGAGGCTTGCCGCTCCTCGGGGAACGTATGGTCGATGAAATAGACGTCCTCAGCCATTCCACGGACTCTGCAGGTATTTTCAACACAGAACACAAGACGAGTCAAACTTTGACTGACTTTGGATAACTCGAGACTTGAGGAGAATCCTCCAACTCCGGGTAGAGAAAGTTTCTGATCAAGCTCCGAGTCAGTATTGTGAGAATCTCCGAGGGTCTTGTCCGAAGCTGAGAAACAAACTTGATGAGGGAGGAAATGACGGGGCGCATTCGGCGCTGAGTCTTGAGTATCGACATCGGGAGTGGCAAGCTGCACAAATTATCGGGTGAGAAGATATCAGCGGCAAAGGGGGGCGGCAACTCACACAGCGAGACGTTCGAAGAGCGAGACGTCGTGCCTATGGATCTGTCCTTGGGCGCTGTCGACTGACAAATCTGGATGTCAAAAAGGTGTCAGTGATGGTCGACCAGGATCGATGATTGAAGCGGACGGTGGCAAGTAACATGTGGACGGAGCTGCTTGTGATCTCCGATCATGACGAGATGTTGAACGGACGGCACCAAGTTCGCAACAACCTGCGCCTCCAGACATCTGCGAAGGTGTCAAACAGGTAGAGAATGCGGATACAGGCGAACGCTTACTCTCCAGCTTCCTCCACAATCACGCAAACTGGCCCAGCCGACTTGAGTAATTCAAGGATATTGGCGGCGCTGCCGGAGAATAGTCTAGTCAATGCCTAATCCGTAATCGCAAGTGGAAGGCGAACGCACGAGTTCGTGGTGCACCCTACAATTTTCGAATTGCGAATGAGCTCCAAGCGTCCCTGGTTTTCTATCTCGCCAATCTGTAGGTTGATCTCGGACAGTCGCTGGCGAAGAAGGTCGAGCTCAGGAGCTCTCGCGAGAACAAGCTGGGTCGACCAATGGTGGCAGAGACGCCGGCGTTCGATTCTTGAGAAGCTCCAAATGTCATCGTGGTCGAGTAGCTCGTCGATGGAGCGGTCACTTATTGGCTCTATCCATGAGTGCTCTGGGAAGAAGTCCTCGAGAGATGAGCCGTCCGACCCGACCGAGTCGGAGTCCGATTGCGAGTCGAAATCAAAGCCTTGACGCAAGCGAGCTTCGAATGGTTCCTCCCCGTCACTTTCGTCCTCGCCTGACTGAACCTCCAGACTAGAAAACCGGTTGGTAAGCTCCGCAACTTGATTTTCCTCGGCGGCGAGCTCCATCTCGTGCTCTTGTCGCAAACGAGACATGAGAGCGTGATCTGTACCGTCACGCCACCAACGGAAGACCTCCGAAGCGTCCCATGGCTCCTCAAAATTGCGTTGTGGCTGGCGAACGATTTGCCAGTCATTTGAGGTAAACCGCTCCAAGGCATCGAGGAGCTCTGGTGGCGCTGACGAAAGGGCGAGGTGATGGTCATCGTAATCTTTCTTCAGGAAGTCTTCAATTTGATGCCATTCGAGGTGTATTTCGTTGATGAGAGAGGCGACGGAGGTTATGATTTTCATTTCCTGCTCGATCTCTTTGCGCGCAGCGACTAGCTTTCCGACTTTGCGGCGCAATGTGGGATCATGTTGAAACGGTTGCGTTCTTGAAAGAGTGTTGAGAGAATACTGTATACGACTCTGATTAGAAGAAGGTTACAAAATGATGTGAGGGAGTGCCGTACGGGAGAAATTTGCTCGTCCTTCGACCCTGAACCTCCGCGAACAATGTCCCTAGTGACACCGGTGTTGATAATGGACTTGAGAAGGGTATCCAGCGCGTGGTTGGTGTAAGCGATACTGCCACAGGGCCAAGTCAGTGCGTTTCACAAGAGAAAACGGTTGAGATTAATTTACATCAGGATCAGGCCAACATTGTTATGGAGGAGAACGCGAATAAGCTCGACACCCAGCCTGTTCGGGAAGGCGTCAGTTGAGCGATCTTTCCTCCACCTTGTAAGATTCAGGCAAACCAGCTTTTTCCTGTACCCGGAGGTCTGGGAAGGCTCAGAAATCAGCTGTCGGCACTTTCCTATAGTCATCTTAAAATGTGCTCACCCTTCCACAATGGCCACTTCTCGAGTGAGGCAGTCCACCATCGCGTCGGCTTGCGAAGGGTCTAGCTTTGAAAAGGTCTTGAGGATGTCGCGGGTGTCTGCAATCGAGTCGGCATCGAGAACGTCCAGGAAAAGGCTTTCTACCTGCTCGTTGTTTCGTAGGAGCGATGAGAGGTTGTATTTGAATCCTGGACGGCGAGAAAAGAGAGGGGGGTCGATTTTGGAAGGTGCCGTCGGGCCTGGGACGGCGGCGAGATACTTGGCGAAAGGTATGGTCTCGGGCTCGAGGGTCTGAAGGGATTGCAGGAAGGGTCGCAATGTGTCGAGGATAAAGCCAGGCACCTCGAAGAAGACCATCTGGTCATGCACGTTGATCTCGGAGGTGTGACGAGCCGCGAGCTCTTGAATAGCCTGAAGATATACTGCTCCGTCGAACATGGCCAGGACGACGACCTCGCGATCGTCACCAGGCGCCGACGTTGGTTCCCCATTTACGACGCCAAGATAAATGTGTCCAAATCCTTCATGAAAGGTAGTGCTGGACCGAGAGAGCAGTCCAACGAGGCTACCGCTAGTGAGTCGCTTGCGAATGGCGCCCTCGCCGACCGCGAAACCAGGAGGGGTCCGGAAGCCGAGGTGAACAACGAGCTCGTGGCGGAAAGGCGAGAGTCCTAGCTTCTCAAATTCGACCTCGGTATAGATGTTCAAATCTGAAGCACTCTTGGCGTCGTCGGGGCGATAACGGCCTCCGCCTCGTTGAAGCAGCCGACCAAGGCTCGATGGCCGACTGTTCGACAAGTCTTCCAAATCTTGGAAGAGGGTGGATACAGCTGATCGGATGGGTGAGAGAAAGTCCTCGCGGAGAAGGCGGAACAGGATATCGACCTGTCGCGCCATGCTGCCAGCGGGGAGGTGGTGGGGTGCTTCGGGTAAATTGGCGGGGACAAAAGGAGGGATGGTGCAGAGTAGCTCTTCGTGAGTGGGGAGAATCTTTATGTTCCTGATATCTTCCTTGTCGTTGTCGTGCCTAGCTCCCTCACGTCGAAGCGATCCTGGCGCAACGAAGAGGCGGTGAAGAGTGGCGACGACAGCTGCACTCGGAGCATGGAGCTTGGAGAGCGCACGAGAAGGACCAGGTACGAAGGTTTTCGCTTTAATCCTGTTGATTATCTTGTCGAGATTTGTGAGGATGTTTTGTATGACCTCGAGGGTCACGCCACGAGTGGCGAGAGGCTGGGTGATGATTTGGTCTTCAAAAGTCGGAGCATTGGAGAGGATGTCTGTGGAGTAGGCGTTGAAGGCGATTTGGAGGGCGTCGAAAAGCTGATGTAGAGATGGGTACTCGACAGGCGCGTCGGGATACTTGTTCAGATACCTGTGGACAACGGTGTCAGACTCCCCACATCCTCGAGATTCACCTTCAACCATGAAACATGATATACGTACTCGTACATAAGCGTCGCAAGAGGCGAGAAGACATGAACAAAAGAGTTCACTGATCCGCTTTCTCTGCGGTTCTGGATGCTCCCGGAATCCTTGAGCGACTTCGCGGCGACAGTTTGTGAAAGGCACTCCGTAAGTTCGGGTACCCACGACTTTGCGCTCGAATGGACGCAATAGTAGAGGATGTTGACGAGCCTTTAAAATTTGATAAGATCAGATTTTCGTGTACTATGCACCCACCAAATTGGAATTGGGGACTTGCCGAGTCATCGGGCTATTGCGAATGTTACGAGCCGTGAGGAACTATCAAATGAACAGCTTCAGCTTTTGGATCAGGCAAGGAAAGATCGGACTAACATGAACAAGAACGAGAAACCCCTTCTGAAAGGAGAGCTTATCCGCGTGTGTGGCAGCGTTTGTAGAGAGCTTTGAGTTGAGGATCTCGCCAATGCGAGCCAGCGCTGGTCCTCCTTCTTCAGCGACTCCAGCGAGAACGGCCTGACCGTCGGCATGAGTCTGAGAAAGTAACGCTTCAACATCTGCACCTGCCGCCCCAAGATCGTGAGGTTCAAGACCCTGCTCACCCAAAGCGCCGTTTCCTTCGTCGACGCGTAAAGCGCATTGACGACCATGTAGATATCGTTCGGTCCATTGAAGCGGAAGAGTTCGTCTTTCATGAGGATGTTCAAGAGTTGGCGATCGGGAACGTTGGAGCTGGGGAGGGTGGCCAGGTCGTCGCTAGGAGTTGCTGACTTGTTTGCGGTGGCAACTCCGGATTTCATAGCGTCGTGCTTGTGCTTGCAGCTGATTCCGTAGGGACACCTGCCAGAATCCCAAAAGGACGGGCAAGTTCCTCGAGGTACTCCGGCGAGGTGGTGTTCCATCGTGGATAGACGAGGTCGTGCTGATTGAACCGGGGTGATGGGCGAGTGGTGATTATCGTGTAGAAAGCCGCACGATCCTCCGTTATAGCATCCGCGCGGGGTATTGTAGTAAATGCAGGGTCTCTTTTTCATTTTGAGACTCAGTAGTGGTTGAAGGAAAAGAAAGAAGCACCCACGGATTCCGGAGTTGAGAGACTCGAGGGTTGCGAGGTCCCAGCGTCGTTATCTTGAGAAGTGTGGTTTGAGAAGCGGGTCGCAATTATGCGAGCCTTCTCAGATGAATGTAAAATTGGCACTGGTAGATTGTTTTGAAAGGAAAAAAACATGGCACTTACGTAGTCTGGGAAAAGCACTTCATTCATTTGTCTGGGCTGAGCTCATTAAATCGAGCCTTTTCGGTATTGGGTTTAGCTGAAATTACTCACCTGAAGGGAGAAGTGATTTGAAACATGTTTCTGACAAGAGATTCACCACCTTCCTCAGGTTCCTAGACAAATCAAATATCCGTCCCAAGCCTTTCCCAAATCTAGCAGGAGCGTCGGGCTGATCAAGATTCGTCGCCACTCGCTCATACTACTTGAAATTCGACCCATTAGCTCTCCATCCTAGGCGCATAATAGTCAATAAAGGAAAGATGATTTGAACTCACCAGTATTTCGCATTTCGCTCGACTCCATGCCCTCAGAGGCCCTCTGCTCGACGTCCGACAGGCTTCGCCAACGCGACCGCCCCTCAATATTGACCATGTCTATCAAGATATCGAGCCCACTTCCACAAATAATCCAGGTGAGTTGTCTCCTCGAATAACGGAACGCCCTCGCCGCTCAAAGCAATTAGCAATCGTCCTCGACAGGCCAGCGAAACCCGATCGCTCAGAATCCCATCCGTTGCTTTTTGATGCAAGATGCTCCATTGCGACAACTTCGTTAAACTCCTGAACATTAGAAGCTGCCTATAGAATGAATGTCAGATAGGTCCAAAACTTCTGCGGTAGGTAGTAGCGAGCTCAACACTCACTCTGCCAGCGGACCTGACCCAATCCTCCATCTTCGGGAGGGCGCTCGAGGTGTCGCGAAAAGAAACAGCTTAGGTACAACGCTTTGAAGCCAATCGACACCTTGCGGCGGGGTGCACTGCCGGCAGCCGGACGGCGGAAGCGTACATTGGGTGGGTTGTTGCAGCTCCAGCTATCGGCAGCTAGGGCGGACGGCAGAAGCAGCACACGTTGATCCAGTTGAGCAGATTTGTAGTGTGAGGGAGGCCTTGTAGAGACATGGTAGGAAGCCGCAAGTGCACCACCAAATCCGCCCCAACCATGCTGAGAGAAGCGTTTAGCTGGGCGGGTCGGCTGATCTGAGCTTCTTCCAAGGCGGTTCCGGATGTTCTGCGTGGCGTCGAAAGAGCTGGTGCAAGGAGGACGAGAGAGAGTGGGAAGAGCAGTGAGAGCGGCTGCGTGTGTGATGCATGTGATGTCCGCGGCCCGACTTCAGCACTACGAGTGTCAGAATGGGCTTCATATTGAGCTCTTCCCAACTCTTACTTGCTTTCTTTGTCCTTCATCCATGCTCTCAGCCATGGACTGAAAAAATGTTCCTTTCTGTCTGCGAGAGAAAAAGAGAATTATCTGCACCAGCGAACATTGCTTTTTAGGTCGCCACCGCGCCACCGCTTCCTACCGCTTCGCACGACTAAATTGTTCAGCAAAAAGACTGTTCCATTCCCCTTCGCGAATAGGAACAATGCACACGCCCAATGTCGGGCTTGAACCGACGACCACCAGATTAAGAGTCTGGTGCTCTACCGACTGAGCTAACCGGGCTGCGATGGAAGGCGGTGGCGCAGCGTCGTCGCGAGAAAAGGCCACGCGTCTAGTTCCCATCATTTCAAGAACCCATGAGTCATTGTAGTACGACTTGGATGAAGGAAAGTCAGAGCTGTATTATAAGCAGGGTAGAAAGAGCACTTCAAAGGAGTAGTCGGGCATAACTTTCTTTGACCGCGAGTCCGCGACTGGTAGCTGCGAAAGGGCGACAATAAATTGTCTTTATATGAAGGCAACACAATAAAAGCAGCGTGTAATGAATATTGCGACGATCTACTCATAGATGATATCTCCTCCTCCTCTCTAAAGCTTCGCCTTCCCCAACCCAGTCCCATGCTCCGGCGCGCCCAACTGATCGCTCTTCTTCGGTGCCGGCTCATACTGCAACACAAACGCAATCAGCCAACCTTCTCACGCCGTTTCACCCCGGGAACACTCACAGGTCTCTCACTCCTCTCCACACCCAGCTCGATCAATTTTTCAAAAGCGTTCGAGAAATCCTTGTAGAAGAGGTCTTTGTCGTCCGCGTAGGCTGCTACGTAAGGCTTGAATGCTGGATCTTCGATCAATGCGAGGTCGGTGGGGAGCATCATGAGCTCTGTCGAGAGGGATTGGAAATATTAGTGTGAGAGTGCAGGGAGGAAAAGAGAAAACGAACCCTCGCCAAGATCCTCATTCTTGTATTGGAAAGGACCCTCCCATTCTTTTTTGATCCACTTGAATTTGGTCAACATCTGGAGAAGAAAAGGAAGGGGCGTGAGTGACTGGAAGGAGAGTGAAGACGCAGCGGCTCGAGGAGAGCGAACCTTGAAATATTGGTTGCTGAAGCGAGTAGGAGAAACGACCCAAGGACCGTCGAATCCAGATCGATCCGAGTGGCATCGCTATAGTCACCCAAAAAAAAATCAGCATCTCGTGTCGCTAGTGCTTCAAAAGGAAAAAAGAAGTAAAACGTACACCAAGCGAATGCGCCCCACTCAGCGCAACGATTTCCTACATCCAACTCACTCATCAGCTTTCATCCATTCCCTCCTCTCAGGTACCAAAACTCACCTGATCATTAAACCCCATCCTATAAAACACCTCTCTCAAATGATCCGCCGCCTGACTCGCATCCGGCAGCCTCCCCTGAGGCGCACATCTACTATCATCCGTGAAATCTGTCCTTCCGGCTTTCCAAGGAATTTCTGGTCCACCCATGGCTGAAATGGCTGTTACTCCCGCTAGAGTCCATAAACTACGCGAGAGGTCGTTAGCTGGAGTCGGGGGAGTGTGGAGGGGTGAGGGAGAGACGAACTCGGCGTAGGAGATCCAGGGGTGTTTGTCTTTGATAGGCTCGAGGAAGACTCGGGCGTGCTAGTAGTTGCGGAACTTATCAGCTTCGGTCAGATTGTTTGCGCGACTGTGGGGACGGGACTGACCTGGAGACCTGCGTTGGCTGGATCACCTCCCTCAAGCTCGTATCTCATTCCAGCTCCATCCGATCCTCCAGTGTTGCTCTGTCAGGTTTGGAACAGCTGCTCAGTTAGGGCTACTGACTTAAAAGAGGTACGCTACGCGCGGACGCACCTTGAGATCATAAGTTCCCGACGCGTGCCAAGCGAGCCTAAGTACCAATTACCAACCCTTCAGTCAGCTTCCAGCTCACTCCCCTCCTCCACCCGGGCGTCTACTTCATCTTGCCACCACTCGATGGCTCCTAATTGGCCCCGTCGCCCACCCGAAGCGCCAACTCACCTAACGAGTACCGGCCCAGCTGATCCATCATCATAATCAGGTTGGGAGAGGATGTCGATAATATCCTTTCGGACTGCTGCAATGTCGTGTTGGGCGCTCATGATTGTCGTCCGTTCTAGTAGTCTACTTTAGGTTGGTTGTGGGTCGATGCGATGCGATGCGGGTCTAGTCGTCTAAGTTCTAGTGCGGGGAGAAGAAGAAAAGAGAAGGAAAGGAAAGGGAAGTTCTGGGGAAAGAGCGGGGATGTGATGCGATTCGATCCTCAAAAGCGCGCCACTTGGGAGGAATTCACGAGGCGGACTCCGGCTGCTTCCGGCTTCTAAATCGCCGGATGACTAATCAACAAACGGTTCTCCTTCTTCCAACATGGGAACGGAGAACAAGAGAGCAAAACAGGATCTATAGTGTAGCGGTTATCATCCAGGTTTTCCATACCTGGGACGGGGGTTCGACTCTCCCTGGATTCATTAGACAGCACTCACTCAGCACTCGCGAAGCTATTGCGTGGTGGATGCCGTCTTCTTTTGTCGCCCTCCAAGCTTGCTCCAGCAGAAGTTCTTTTTGCTGCTCTACATGACCCAGATACACAGTACCCTCCAAATACGCTAGGTGGACTCGCTTCCTCTCCAGCGACTCAATTTCCCGTCGCACACACCTCTCTCTCATCACCTACTTCAACTCCTTTGCAACCTCATTCAACACCCCAAAGCATAAACATTCCCCGCCCCAGTCTCCCCAACAAAAACCAACAAATTCCTAACCGGTTCTTCCTTCCCTCCCAACGCGTTCAAAACATCTTGTCCACAAATACCTCCGAGGATAGCGGTGGAAGGTGGGAATTCGTAAGGCGCTGTTGCGACGATTCGGCTGCGGAATTTTACAAGATGTTAGTTGGGTAAGAGTGGGGAGTGGAGGAGAATGGAGAGAGGGGAAAGGAGGGAAGGGATGGGGAAACCGGAGACGTACGCGATTGAGGCGGAAGAGAGTAAGGATGGGTCGACGCCGAGTGAGGGGAGGTGGGTTGATGCCGTCGAGGTGAGGTTCTCGACTGTCAAAGGCTGACCCGGAAATCCAATCTGTGTCTTGAAAGTAGCTATTCTCAACATCGTCAGCTCTCCTCCACTTGCTCCAAAAGAGGGAAAAGAAGGACAAACCAAGTACGCCCCAAAGTCCCTCTCCAACTTTCCCCACAGCCCTCTTCGTAGATTTCTCCCAAGTATTTTCCAAAGCGACTGAGAAAGGAACGTAGGATTTTTGTTGACGAGTAGGGGTAATTACGGGATCTCCGCCTCCAGCGGCGGTTTTAGATTTGTTGCTGTAAGTAGGGGAGGGAATGGATCAGGGAGAGGGAATAAAGGGAGAGGGAGAGGACTGACATCATGTAGTCATGCTCTAGGAGGTCTGCGAAGATCCATCCGTCCATTCCTATTGAGCTGGCCGCGAAGAGCTTCTTTCCCAATTTACGAGTGAGGGCGTTTACTTTCAACTGATGCACCAACAATCATATCCTATCAGCTCTTGCGATCGTTTATTCTTACTGGCTGATAATGATAACTCACCAAGGTAGGGGCATCAACATCCGTAACGACAACCAAATCGAACCCAGCAACAAACGCCTCATCCTCCATCTTTCCCGCGTCCGTCTCCGTTTTAACATTCACTCTCGGGTTCAACGCTTGTATCCTCGGCGCAGCAGCTTCTACCCTCTATCCCGAAACCAAAAAAAAGCCATCAGCTACCTCCCCACCCCATGCTCTCACGCGACTGACTAACCTTCTTTCCCAAATCCTCCTCTCTCAAGAAAAAGTTGGCTCCCAAATCCTCCTCCGTCACATCTTGTTCATCCACCAAGGTTATGTTACCAATACCGGCTAGGACTATGTTTTTAGCGATTTCTGTGGCGATTCCTCGGAGGGTGTAGAGGAGGACTGAGGAAGTTCGCATTCTGTTTTGGAGGAAGATGTTAGTTGAGTGGATGGGTGGGAGAGGAGGGGGAAGGGATTACTTGTTTTGTGCTTCGACACCCCATAATCGAATTTGACGGTCGTAGAGAGCTGCTTCGTCTGGTGGATGTGAAGGGTTGTCAGTCCGACGCGTGTGGGTAGAGAGGGAAGGTGGAGGTTACCTTCTGATATTCCATTCCCATTACTCTGTGCTGCATTCTCAATCATCGTACTATCACTCATCTTGAAATGGGAGATGATAGTTCAAATCCAACCTACGCGACGCGCGCTTCTCTCATCTCATCTCATCACCAACTCGACGACATTGAGGATGGCCCCAGAAGCAGCTCACACTCTTCTAGCATCTGGTGTACTCTCCTATCTCGCTTATTGGCAAACACATCGATTAGTTCCTCTTTTGGGTGACACCTTGGTCAGTAAAGGGCTCGGTGGGGTCGATATGTTGAAACCAGGCTTTGTGAGGAAGAAGGATGATCTGGCTGGGACTGCTACGGAAGGAGTAATGCTGGGAACGGGGGATACAGTGGATGGGAAAGGGGAGGAGAAGAAGCCTGTCGTCGTGTGAGTCCTCTCAACATCCGTCATGCACCGCTCGCTGACCACCCCCACGTTCTCCTCCACTCAATACACTATCCATTAACTAGACCAGAAGCAACAGGAGTGATAGCCGCCTCAGTCTACATTCTCCTTCTCTCTCTATTCGCTCCTCTCCCCTATCTCTCCCACCTCGTTCCAACAGTAACCACCGCAATCCCAGCTCTAAACCTCACCTCCATCGCCACTACCCTCCTTTTAAAAACATCGACAACAACGACCATACAATTAGATGCAGCAGCTATGATCTTCCCTCATCATAGTTTCGCGACTTATTTAGCGAGCTTGTTGAGTCTCTTGACGGCGACTTTCTTGGGCTTTTTGGATGATGTGTTTGATATTAGGTGGAGGTTTAAAGTTCCTATTCCTGGTGAGTTCGATTTTCCAACTCCTTTTGGAATTTGACTTGGGGGAGGGAGAGGCTGATGGTTGAATGGGAACAGTGATAGCGTCCGTTCCTTTATTGGTGACCTACGCAGCGGGACAAGGAGTTACAGATATTGTGCTGCCGAAATTGTTTGGGTTGAGATGGTTGTTCAATGTTGAAGCTACTTCTGGAGTGCTGCATCTAGGTGAGTTCCGCCATCATTTCGACGAATCCACTCCTCGCAATTTACTAATGAAGGTTGATTGAAAGGCGGATTCTACTACCTGTACATGTCCCTCCTCTCCACTTTCTGCACAAATTCTATCAACATCCTAGCTGGAATCAACGGCGTCGAAGTACGTCCCTCTTCCCCACCCTATTCAACCCAGCAAAAGCACTTACGTTATTTCCACTCAAAGGTCGGCCAAGCCCTAGTAATAGCCCTCTCAATAGCTCTCAACGACCTCCTCTACATCTCCTTCCACCTCTCTTCCATCATTCCCTCTTTCCTCGCCTCACAACTTAGTCTCAACCTCACCGAGCCTTACCTCATCACCGCAGGCTTCTCACGAGGCAGTGAAGAACTCTCCGACCGACACCTCTTCTCTCTCTATTTCATGCTCCCTTTAATCGGAGTTTGTTTTGGTTTACTTCGCCATAATTGGTCTGTCTCTCCC
>JASZXU010000494.1:0-20066 GCA_035521515.1 Phenoliferia sp. Uapishka_3 | reverse complement strand
GGGTGGGACAAGAAGTGTGCAAGGCGGGGACAGAGATGATGGCTGTGAATATTGGTAAGCATTGTACAAAGACTCTTTGAAAGCCCAGAGATGGTCTAAATAGAGAAGGACGGGTCATCAAGTGCTCAGAAACGTTCTCGAGCTCTCGCGCTCTCCAGCTCCCCAACCGCACAGCCAGGCAGACGTTGTGCACCGACTATTGAAGCTATCTTGCGGCTTCTCGAACTTTGTGAAGGTCAGCGCGCGTCGGAAAAGGAAGATGGCGGCCACGACGAGACGTCGTTCTTCGCAAGACCTGACTGCCACCACGGCGACGCGTTGCGGCTCACATAGAGCGCTTCAGGCCTTTCTCTTGGCATTCACTGTCTCAAATAATGGGAGCCAAACGGTCGACGGCCTCGAAAACGCGCTCCTGATGCTAACTCGTTGAAACGTTTGAAACAGGTGCAAACTAAAGCGAGCTCAGGAGGTGAAAAGCTGCGCGTCAAGTGTTTATTGAAGGGAGGAAGAGTGGGAGAAGCGATACTCGAAGCTGCTTGAAAGGGAAGGAAGGAAAAGAGGAACGAGAAGAATGAAGTGAAGACCGCAATTTATAGATAGTCGCGTGTGTTTCGGCGGGTGTGATCCGGCGAAGTTCCCTTTCCAAATCTGTCAGCCAAAGTACGCTCAGCTCGGCATCCCCTCGACCTCCTCCCATTGTACCGACTACCAAGCGAGTTTGACTTGGCTCTTTCGTCAATCCCACGGCGACCCACGGCCGCGAGACGTCCTTTCCCTCGGCCTCAACTCTCTCCGCTTCGCCCAGCTCGCCAAGATCCGTGCACTTCCACAGGCTCAAACTCCAACACTCATCCGCCACACCAACCACTCCTTGTCATCACAAGACTTTATTGAAGGGATTTAGGAAGGATGGCACGCGGTTTTCAGAGGTTTTTACATCCAAACCGCGCGCCGGAAGAGGAGCAATTCGCACCGGACGGGAGGGACTTGAGTGATACGACACATCCGGACTATGACCCGGCCACGGATCCAGAGCTTCGTGAGTACTTTCGCTCTCACGTTCCGGCATTGGGGCAGATAAGATGGCGGCTTGGCTGGGGACCAGAGGGGACGGAAGCACAAAATGGCTCCCGCCGTGCCGAAATAGAGGCGCACTAGCGATTACATGCTGGCGTGGTCGACGCTCATTGCCGCATTTTTCGGAACGTTTGAACATGTTACGAAGCGGGGCACTACTCGTTGCACAATACTCGGCAGCACTTTGGACGTCTGCGCCGCACGTTTGACGACCTGCGTCATGGGCGTCCGACACAAAACACGAGAGGCTGCATTTAGTGCTCGTCTCGTGCGACATGAGGTGCTATCTCCTTTGCTCTTTGAGGCATCCTTTTTCCTAGCGGAGGCAGCGGACTGGGCGGCGAACACTGGGGTATAGGTACCCTTGGGTCCCTGTCCCTCGGTGTTCCCCATCTTTACGTCCCTTCGAAAGAATACCCCCACGTTTCAGTATTATTTGCCCGGCTTTTTGGGGCGGGATTTTCGATGGAAACTAGGAAACCGAAGGTTAGGGCGGAAATAGCGGAGTTTGGGCGAGCATTCGTTGCGCTCAGAATGATGGGCCTATCCGTTTCAAAGGCGGAGCACCTTCTTACTTTTTATACAAATGGACGTATGGTGTGCCCTAGATGCTGGGATGGAAGCTATAGTCGGACAACGGACATCACTCCGCTGCTGGGGTGAGGCACAGTGAAGAGGGGCCGCTTCTCTCGTGACAAATAATAGTACGACAACTTGGAGACCGCGATCATTCTCGTCGTTTCTTCAAAACCGGAGACCAAGGCGAAACCTGAGACAATACCGCGACTCGGTCCCTCCACTCCACGAAGCCGCATCGACTAACTCACCCTCCCTCCAATGCCAGAGCTCCGAGTAACCCACACCGCTTCCGAATCCATCCACCAACTCAACCGCGAAGAGGATCGTCGCCGTCTACGTCGACTTTCCAACCTCGTCCGAAAAGGCTCCACCAACCCTTCGTCTCCCGATAAAGGTCTCAAAACTCGCAAATCTCTCTTCTCCCGTTCCTCTCGACGAAACCGTACCTCAGAACCTCTCGAAGCCGGCCTAGCTTCACCGCCACTCGATGGACCCCATTACGAAGCGACGGATGGAGAGAGGGCTGCTTTGGAGAGGCAGAGGACGCAGGCGAACGCGGCCGCTGAGGCGGAGGAGAGCGCGAGAAGGCAGGAAAATCAGGATAAGAAGAGGCATAAGGGAAAGAAAGGAAAGAAGGGAGAGAAGGAGAGGAGAGTCGTCTTTGTGAATATGGAGGGCCCGAAGAGTGATCCGAGGACCTATGAGAGGAACAAAGTAAGGACGAGCAAGTACACGCTGCTTACTTTCTTGCCGAAGGTGCGTTGTTTTCGTGCGGTGCTTGCAGGATAGTGAAGTCTTGCTGATGCCTTTTATTCGTGCAACAGAATTTGACGGAGCAATTTAAGCGAGTCGCCAACATGTACTTTTTTGGGCTCATCATCCTTCAAAGTGTGTTTTAACATTGTTGAAACCTACGTTTGAGCAATACTGACTTGATCGTGGCACAGTCTTCTCCATCTTCGGAGCCTCCGCTCCAGCAGTCGCCGCCCTCCCCCTCCTTGCTATTCTCGCCATCACCGGTATCAAAGACGCCATTGAAGACTACCGTCGTCAAATTCTCGACAACGATGTCAACAATTCCGCCGTGACTCGTCTTGGAGATTGGGAGAACGTCAACATGCCCGAACCTGAGTCGCCTTGGTGGAAATTCGGAAAGAGGCCCGAACGAGGAGCTGTCTCCAAGGGAGTGCGAAAGCTCCGAGAGAAAGAGGGAAAGTACGACTCGGGTTTCCTTTATGCGGATGGTCAGAAGCCGTCGACAGGAGAGGGTGGGATGGAGACGCTCTCGACGGACCATTCGATCGTGATCGGTGGCCTACCTTCTGCTGCTGGAAGCTCGTACACAATCGACAACCCCACCCAAGACTCTTATCCTCCTCAACAACAACCCTCGCATGGTCGAGGTCGATCAGGAACTATTGAATCCGCCGCTCCTTCGTACCGAACCTCCCGCTCCTCCAAATCCGACGTCGTGTCTTACAGCCACCCCACCCCCGGCACCGCCAAATGGGAGCGTACTCTCTGGAAGAAACTCGAAGTAGGCGATATCGTCCTCCTTAAAGAGAACGATCAAATCCCAGCAGATATCGTCGTCCTCTCCTCTTCCGACCCCGAAGGTGTTTGCTTTGTTGAAACGAAGAATTTGGATGGAGAGACAAATTTGAAACCGAGAAGGAGCTTGAAGGCAACGATGGGGATCGGAAACGAGGAAGACGTCGAACATGCTCAGTTTTGGGTCGACTCGGAACCGCCTCATGCGAACTTGTATTCGTACAACGGAGTCTTGAAATATCGGTCGAGGGGAGACTCATTGGGTCAGGAGCATCCTATCGTGGAGTATAGGAACTTGGATGCCGGCAAGGAGGTGCAGGAACCAGTTACAATCAACGAGTTGCTCTTGAGGGGTTGTTCGTTGAGGAACACGAAGTGGGTGATTGGGTTGGTTTTGTTCACTGGGGCGGATACGAAGATTATGATGAATCAAGGTGCGCCTCTGTTCTCTCTTTGTCGTGACTCCGATGAGGCAGCTGACACGAGCCTTTGTCGAGGCAGGCGAAACCCCGTCGAAACGAAGCAAGATTGAGAAGGAAACCAACTTCAACGTTCTGGTCAACTTTGGAGTCCTTATGGTCCTTTGTATCTCTTGTGCTATCGCCGATGGAGTCTATGAGGGATCGACTGGAACTTCGGCAGATTTGTACGAGCCTGGAGCCGACGTCTCGTCTTCGGCTGTTGTGGATGCTCTTGTCACCTTTGGGTACGTTTTATCTCTTAACTGAGAAGAACAGCAGGAGTTGATTGTGGCTTGCAGAGCTTCTCTCATCATGTTCCAAAATATTGTGCCGATTTCGCTGGTCATCACTGTGGAGCTTGTCAAGACTCTTCAGGCGCTGTTCATCTTTCAGGTGGGTTTCATTCGCTCACAACCCTTCAGCCTTCACTAACGTTATTTCACTGAAGGACCTCGACATGTATTACGAACCAGTGCGTTCCCCAGTCTCTCCTCTGCTTGACTGCGAGCTAATGTCTGTGTAAACACCTAGCTCGACCTCCCTTGCGTACCGAAAACCTGGAACATCTCCGACGACCTTGGCCAAATCGAATATGTATTTTCCGACAAAACTGGAACTCTCACGCAGAACGTGATGGAGTTTCAGAAGTGTGCCGTCGGTGGAGTCGCGTACGGCGAAGGAATTACGGAGGCCATGCTCGGAGCCGCGAAGCGAGAAGGAAGGGACACATCCGCCTTCGACCCCGCTCAAAATGTCGGAATGCTCACTCAGCAAAAGCAAAAGATGGTCTCGATCATGCGCTCGAGCTACAAGAACCGATACCTTCAGGAGGACCAGCTCACCCTCATTTCGCCGTCGCTCGCCGAGGATCTCGGGGCTCGGTCGGAGCACCAACAAAAGCTCGTCGAATTCTGGCGAGCACTCGCCATCTGTCACACTGTTCTCGCCGATCGAACGAACGAAGAGAAGCCCGACCTCATCCTCTACAAAGCTGAGTCTCCTGATGAAGCTGCTCTCGTCGCCGCCGCCCGCGACATGGGTTTCGTCTTCATCAATCGAACGAACAGCGAGATTGAAATCGAGGTCATGGGTCAGCCTGAGCGTTACACCCCGCTTCGCGTACTCGAGTTTAACTCTGCTCGAAAGAGGATGAGCACTATCGTTCGAACGCCCGACGGCAGGATCCTCCTCATCTGCAAGGGAGCAGATAGCGTCATCTACCAACGTCTTCGAAAAGACCACGACCCGGAACTTATCGAGTCGACCACTCGCCACCTCGAAGACTTTGCCAACGCCGGTCTGCGAACCCTCTGTATCTCGTCGAAGTACCTCGATCCGGATGAGTTTGCGCGCTGGTCGAAAGTCTACGACAAGGCTTGTGCGGCGGTCGATGATCGGGAGGAAAAGATTGAGGCTGCTTGTGAGGTAATTGAGGGTAACTTGACTATTTTGGGAGCGACGGCGTTGGAGGACAAGTTACAGGCTGGAGTGCCGGAAGCGATTGCTCAGCTGCATAAGGCTGGCTTGAAGCTTTGGATTCTTACTGGTGCGCTTCTCGAGCTGTCACCTTGAGCCCTGGCGTCTAACGATTATTGACGCAGGTGACAAGCTTCAAACAGCCATTGAGATTGGCTTCAGTTGTAACTTACTCTCGAATGACATGGAGATCGTAAGTAGCTCTTTCACCAATCAAAGAAGTCTCACTCAATCGTTCTTGAATAGATGATCATTTCCTCTGAGTCCGAAGAAGGCACTCGCGCCCAGATCGAAAGCGGACTCGACAAAATCCATCGCGCCAACGCTGGCCTCGGGCCATTACCAGAAGAGAAGGAGACTAAGACGGGTGGATTCGCTGTCGTCATTGATGGAGAGACTCTTACGCACGCACTCGATGATCACCTTAAATCTATGTTCCTCGAGCTCACGGTCCAGTGCGACACTGTTGTTTGCTGTCGAGTGTCGCCGTCGCAGAAGGCGCTCACGGTTAGGCTGGTCAAGGACGGAAGGAATGCTATGACCCTTGCTATTGGCGATGGTACGCTTCATTTTCTTCTGGTATCTAATCAGTCAGAGCTGACGTTATCGTTGGCATGCAGGAGCGAACGACGTTGCGATGATCCAAGAGGCTCACGTTGGAGTCGGTATCGCTGGACTCGAAGGAGCACAGGCTTCGATGTCGGCAGACTACGCCGTCGGACAGTTTCGTTATCTCACCAAGCTTCTCCTCGTGCACGGCCGCTGGTGCTACATTCGAATTGCCGATATGTTCGTATTAAACTCAATATATCAGGTGGCTGCCAAGCACTTCTGACGGCCCTTTTGATTCTCAGGGAGGCAAACTTCTTCTACAAGAACGTCACATGGTACGCTTTGTTTCTTGGGCAGCGTTCGAGGTGGTTGGCTTCTGACCTCTCGTGCTCGTAGGACCCTTACCCTCTTCTGGTACCAAATATACTGTAACTTCGACGGAACGACTCTTTACGACTACACCCTCATCATGGTTAGAGCTTTTGGTGCCGCTGGGTCAAATGCTTGCTAACGTTAGCCATTCTAGCTGTTTAACCTGATCTTCACCTCCCTCCCCGTCGCCGTCCTTGGAATCGTAAGTTTCGCCAGCGTCGCGTTAGAATCACGAGACTGACTTCGCACTTGCGAATAGTTCGATCAAGACGTCAACTCTGTCAACGCCCAGCTATATCCCCAACTATACCGCCCCGGAATCGAGGGCCGAGAGTACACCCGAGTCATCTTCTTCGCCTTCATGTTCGACGGACTCTATCAATCCGTCATCGCCTTCTTCATTCCGCTCGTCGTTTTCAACTATTCAACAACATTGTCTGTCACGGGTCACGATGTCAGCGTGTGGGAGTTCGGCACGACTGTTGCTGCTTGCGCCGTGACACTTTGCAACCTTTTCGTCGGCATTCACATTCGATACTGGACCTGGATCGTCTGGGTTGTCATTATTTGCTCTACCCTCGCCTTCCACGTCTGGATCTGCATCTACTCTCAATTCACCGTCTTCACATTTGAGAACGAGCTTACCTGCAAGTTCTATGCCCTCTTCGCCACGACCCGCCTCCACTTACATGATTGGCTTTCCCTTACAGACCTCTACGGGACCTTGAACTTCTGGACCAGCGTTTTCTTCACCGCCATCTTCGGTGTCGGCCCCAAGTTTATTTGGAAATACTACCAGAGTGCCGTGAGTTTCTCCCAAGCACTCAAGAAAGCTTTCAAATGCTAACAATAACACGGTCACAGTACGTTCCGAAGGACTCTGATATTATCCGCGAGCGTCAAGTCCGAAATCTCGACGGCGCTCTGGGCTTTGACTTTGAGGCCCAAAAGAAGCACGAAGACTTTTCCATCTCAGACGCTCCAAGTATTCAACTCCCACCAACCTCGTCCAGTCCATTCCGGGAACGCGAGCGAGGTACCTCCGACAACTCGGATGCTTTCAGCTCAGCACATGAGCAGTCAGCGATCAACCCAGTGCGCATGGAGCCAGCAATGGGCATCCCCCGAATTCGCATTCAGTCATCCGTGAGTATCCATCTTGCCCTGTGAGCTGATCGTGATGCTAAGAACAGACTCTGCAGTCGACTCGCGCGTCGATGCACTCGGCCGTTTATCCCGAGAGTGAGGCGGACTTCGACATACTCGATCAATACGCCGACGACGACCAATCTTGGCAGTACACCTCAATACAGTCGAACGCATCGAGTGCGGCTCCAAGTCTGGCTACAACGCCCACGACTGATGAGGATAACGGCGATCCGTTAGCAAGGCATCCTGGATTTGCGCTGTAGATGGCGCGACGAAATCTATTCCCGGACATTTAGTTCTGTGTAACACCCTTATTTGACTTTAAAATTACCCTTGCAAAATCATTGAATATAGTCGCAATACCAATCCCTCTTTCTAAGTAAGCTTTTCGCACGACGTCCGCGTTGCAAGACGCGCGAAATCGCATGCCTGAGTCTCGGCTAAGGCTTGCGAGTCGTAAAGATACGAGGGAGCTTGCGATGAGCGGTTCTAACGTCTGTATTTTTCATTATTAGATTCGAGCTACAAATTATCAAACCAATGCCGTCCCCATTCGCCGGCGCCCTACCAATTCATTTAAACCTCTTTTGCAAATCGAACCACCTCCGCACGCTTCCACATCTCAACAGCACGCTGCATCGGTGAACCGCCTTGCTGATTAAGGAGAGGGAACTCTGTCGAATTGGACTGGGAGAGAGCCAAGCTTCGGCGCCTTCTTCCGGCGTCGGTTGTCAAGATTGTATCGCCGGCTTCGTAGTTGTTTGCGTCGCAAATCTGATACCAAAGCTTAGCAATCGATTCAAGTTGAAATCCTTGAAGGCGTACCTTGAAATGCTCATCCGGGATCTCGAACTTTCGGATTGCGTCTGGCTGTACCACGAAAACTCCAAACAAACCAGCTGCCTGTACAGGTCCCAGGTGTCAGTAAAGCATAAGCAGTACGTGTTGATGTGCTCACCTGATGCCACTGTCATTTTGAAGAAATACGGGAGGCTGTCAATATATCACATCGGGCTAGTGAAAGGTGGAACTTACAGCGATGTGGCACTGAAATTTGTACCGAAGATGGAAAATTAGTATCATACTCGGCAGCGCACAGTTGATGCTCACATGTAAAGCATGAACTCCAGGAATATCTGCTATTACTCGGATGACAGCAAATTGGCCATTCGGCACGGTGAGCGTGTCGCGTCGCAAGGGATTTTTTATGTGAATTCTGTGAGGAGTTCTTCAGTATCATGTCCCCATTTTGGCACGAAGCTGTGCTTCCAGACTCACGTAGTCTCCGAAACATTGGAAGGGAAAAGAGTCCCGTTTCCTCGCCCAACTACATAGAACTTGAGGCCGTGCAAGTGAAAAGGATGGTCTGCGAAGGAAGGCATCAGATCGTCAGCAGATTTCGCCAAGCATCTTCAAAGAAACTTGCCTGCTCCCAAAGCATTGTTGATGATTAGATCAGCCGCCTCTAGTTTTGGGATCACAAAGTTGGTGACATCTGTGCTGTCCAAAGTTCTCCCATTGTAAATTTGATGCAGCAGCGGATTGTACATGCTGAAAACAGTATCAGGTCCTCGTATTTGCGCGAAAACCTTGACGCCACATACAAGTTCTCGCTGGAACGGGTTGAATCAATATTGTTCTACGTGTCAAGGGTACTGCTGAACTCACAAAGTGACTCCGTTGAGAAACCATCTTCCATCACCAGTTGGAGTAAAATTGAAGGCGGCGTTGAAGACGTCGGTAGTTCCCGCATATCTTGGCGCATCCACCGCGATTCGAGGGACGAGAGTCGCTGGAGATGACAAGTCAGCAGAAGAAAATTGGAGAGGATCAATGGGGACAGTTACCTTCGTCGAGATCGACGCACGTTCCGTTCAAAGCGTCGTTCCAGTCGATAGTCTTTGGAATTTTTGTGCTAGGGAGGGTGCCGTGGTCGGCGATTCGAATGATTGCTTTGACGTCGGGATCCAAGTCTACAAGACGGCAGAGCTGTCAGTTATATCTCGCAGGGTCGTCCGTGCGACTCACCGGTGAAGTTGCCAGCAAAGCAGCCTGAGTTAGACACGTCAGAGTCATTTGTTATCTTTCCAGATATAATTAGACTCACCTGTGTTCATTTGCGCTCGTAGGAAGAATGAGTCACCACTTTTGTCCTGTGCCGTGTTAAGAACTGCCGAATAACGCTGGGCGGTCTATACCTCAATGGCGGTCAGCGTTGATGCCAGCACTTGAAAGTTATTCTTACATAGATGGGTACCCGATGGACTTCCGGTCCGAAAACTGGCGTGTCGTCCGCCTCTGCGGCATTCGCGCGTATCAGCGATGGGGTAAAATTTTCTCAAAAAGAGTGCCTACCAATGACTTCGAGGACGTGTTCGTCCGCTGAGACTCTGAAGAGAGCATGAGTTCCTGAGGCATGACGATCAATTGTTTCGCTATAGTGAGTCATAGATGTGTAAATCTTACCAGCATTGATCAACCTAAGCCTTATCTTCGTGTTTGAGGGATAGACAAGCTCGAGCGGTTTGATTTTCTGCTCGCAAGTCGAGCCTGTTGGTGCGAAACTACAATCGAAAATGCCAACCTAAAAGGAGCTTTTCAACCTTCCGGTGGTTTTGCTTTCTCGCAGATCAGACATGTCACTTACTGAGTTGATCAGACCCGATTTGGGCGAAGGCGCGACGATGGTCTGTAAGTGGTTTGTCAGATAGTCCCAAGGAAGAAGCAAAGTAAGCGACCAACCCCTTCAAACCCTGCATTTGAAAGAATACCATTCACGATGTCCGATGACATGGAGTGAAAATGATCACGAATGAACAAAATCTGGTCCACGTCGTAGTCGACGCCTCGCTTCAAGGGGTCACTGGGTGAGTGAATGACGAGTGGACCAGCGACTCCATCCGCACTGTCGAAGATGCGTTGGCGTCACGCGAGTGCATAATGACGGCAGAAACTTACTACAGCGCACCACGGTGAGCGTGCCACCCTGAATAAACAATCAGCTTTGTGGGCCACCCACTTGAAAGACAGCCTCTTAAATCAAGACGCACAATAGGTACCGTACTGATCGGGACGAGAGAGAGTAAAGTTGTAAAGGAACGACTGGTAGGAGGGAATGGGGCACCTGGGCGACGAGAGTCAGTGAGTTTCAGCTTGAAGGGCAGTCAAATACTTACTGAGTGACGCCATTAGGTCCATCGGCCCAGCCAGTACCATTTTGAGAGATTCCCTGTGAAAACGATTCGTAAGGAATGAGCTTGAGGATCATAGTCACAATTTCTGAAAAGAGGGACGGACATGCCACTAAGTCAGAATGAATGAAAGTCAGTATCTAGTCGATTTATGCCTGAACTTTCACCTACATGAAGAGTTATACCAGTGTTAAGGTTATTTTGTACGTAGACAATGATTGTGTCGCCTTGGTTTGCCTGGAGAAGAGGCCCATCCAACTGACTGCGTGCGAAGAGACGCCGGCGGTGAGAATTTGCATACCCCTCGTGAGAACGAAGCTTTTGTACCCATTCACCACAAAGAAAGCACGTTTGACTGTAGATTGAACGGAACATTCAAAACACGACACCAAGTTCAACAAAGGCCAGCAACTTACAGCCATCCGGCTGACCCCAGCGAGCATCAATTGTAAAGTTGTAGTACCGAGTTTGTGGTACGCTGGTGATTTCGAAAGCCGGATCCAGTAGCCATTGCGAAGCTGGGGCTATCTCGATCGGGGCTTTGCTGACGGAGAATTTGGTTGGTGAGGGTGTCACGACGGCGACGCTTGAGGTTTTAGTGGCGGTGATTGATCCTTTGACCGTTGAAGAGGCCAAAGTAGTGACCACATTTGACAAAGGTTCCAAGTCGGAAGTGACTGTTGATCCCTTTGTGAAGGTGGATTTCTTGTTCGTGTAGGATGAGTCGGACGAAAGACCGCCTGGGAGGGCGAAGGCACCGGCCGCAACGCTAAAGCAAAGGAGGGTTGACGCCCTCATTGTAATTCTAGACGCGAGAGGATACAGAGAAGTTATTGGATAGAGAGAAAGAGGCGAGGATTGAGACAAGCCTTGTCGGAAAAGCCGCAGGCGACGGTTCGCACAGCCGGAAGCCGCGCCGTAGAATCAACGAACGCCGTGCAACCCGTTGGACAAAGGGATCCAAAAGGAGTCAGTATCTATTCTAATCCGAGGAGGCGAAGAATGAACTAACCCGCATCTCTGGGTCGTGGACTACAGAATGAACTGACCCGCATCTCTGGGTCGTGGACTACCCGGCGCTGCTTCCCAAATTGCCACAATCTTGGAAGGTGATGCTATGGCAGGCTTCGCCTCCCTTTCCTTGCAAAACATTGTGGCTTTCTTTAAGAGCGTACAGGAATAGCTGGTTGCTCCTCTCGGTCTGACATACAGCGCGGAGAGCGAGAGAGGTTACCGGAGAGATATGAGTTGAGCTCCCGACAGAGCGGCGGTGTCAAGACCCGAATGGAAACATGTCATTTTCACGTCAGCTTGGAAGTCACGTTGATTTCTATTTACTTAGAAATTCTTGCTCGACCTCCTAGCTTCTAGGCTTCACCAACAGGCTTCAAGCCGCCGACCGAACAAACTTTGGAGTTACGCGAAGTTTGCGCGAGCTTCGCGAGGCGTCTTTCGCCTGGGCCCCTGGTGCTACATTGAATCTCCGAGCCGCGTCTCTTCCAGAGAATGACACACATTTGCGCAAGTTCTGCCGAGTTCTCGCTACCCGTTTGCAGGCTGGCGCCGCGCAACTACCTGCCCGAATAGCAGGCTGGTAGCGTGAAAGTGTCTCAAAGTGCTACGTCTACATCAGCCTAATGGATGAAAAATCTGATTCAGCATGTTTCAACACTTCTTCACAGAAAAAGTGAGGTTTGAGACGGTCAGGAACCTCACCAATAATCCAGCACAGCGCCTTGCTCGGGGCCGCTGTCTCGCTCCCTCTCTACGAAGATCTGGCACCTCACCAGTAAAATCTTCCAAACTCCATGGCTCTAACATCACTAACCGGAGTGGAATACTCGTGGATTGCTGGAGTAAACAGATGTCAAGCGAGCCGAGACCGCTGCGAAACTCTCACGGCGTCCGGGTTCAAAAAGGTGAAGTCAACGAACCAACGGACCTCCGGCTTCTTGTGGAGGACCAGGGAATTGAACCCGGGACCTCATGCATGCTAAGCAAGCGCTCTACCACTGAGCTAGACCCCCACGAGGTGGTGGCCAGTACAGAGATGAGCCCCGGAACCCGAGTCATTTTTGGCGGACTCAGGAGCGATGTTCTTTCTCGCCCGGTCAATCTTTCATCCTCAACGTGCAAAGATCCTGTAGTCCTAGCCGAACCGGTGAAGGTGATGTACGCGACGCGAACATTCAAGCAGCCGCATTGAGCCACCAAACGTTCTTGACGGCTCACTTCAAGTGCCACGAAACAGCAGCTCTCTCAAAACGACATCTCTCTCCACTCGAGTCCAAGATACCAATGAATCGTAAGCTTAAAATTTCCCATAGAACTATAAAACTATCCTCTCCCGGGCCAAGACAATTAATCTACCTCCTCCATGGCGGAAGCGGCAGCGGGCTCGAGTGGGGGAGGTGCGTCGTCGTCGGCCTCGATGGCGGTTGGCTCGTCCTCGTCGATGCTCACTGGAGTATCAAGTCAAGTAATCAGCGATCAAAAGTCGTAATCAGAAAGTGAGGATGAAAGCGGCAACTCACATCCCAAAGAGATCATAGAGTGAATACGGGAGGCAAAGTCGACGGGGGCGTCAAGGGTGAAACCAGAGGTGAGGAGGGCGGTCTCGTAGAGAAGGACGGTAAGGTCGCGAACGGTCTTGTCGGCGGCATCCTCGGAAACCTTGCGACGGAGCTCCTTGATGATGGCGTTGTGGGGGTTGATCTCGAGGGTCTTCTTGGACTGCATGTAGCTCGACATGCTAGAGTCACGGAGAGCCTGAGCCTTCATGATGCGCTCCACTGAATATTCAGATCTAGTCAGCAGCTGGTAAGCAAATTGCAGAGGGAAAGAAACGCACTGTTGGAAGACCATCCGAACTGGCCGGTGACGAGAACACAAGGAGAGTCGGCGATCCTGTTGGAGATGCTGACCTTCTCGACCTTGTCGCCAAGAATGTCCTTGATGGTCCTGGTAAGGTCCTCAAAGGCGGTGGTCTCCTTCTCGCGCTCGGCCTTCTCCTCATCGGTCTCCTCAAGCTCGAGGCCGTCCTTTGAGACGCAAACAAGCTTGGCGTCCTCGAACTCCTTGAGCTGGGTGGTGGCGTACTCGTCGATGGGGTCGACCATGAGAAGAACCTCAAAGTTCTTCTTCTTGAAGATCTCCAGGAAAGGCGAGTCGCGGACCTGGGTGAGGGACTCTCCGGTGAGGTAGTAGATGTTCTTCTGTCCCTCGGGCATGCGGGTAACGTAGTCTGTAAGAATGCGAAAAGGTTAAGCGATCATTTGTAGAAAAGAATAAGAAATCGCGCGCACCCTTGAGGGAGGTCATCTCCTCTCCAGACTTGGTGGAGTGGAAGCGAAGGAACTCGGCGAGCTTGCTCCTGTTCTGGGCGTCCTCGTGGATACCGAGCTTGATGTTCTTTCCGAAGGCCTCGTAGAACTTGGCAAAGTTGTCCTTGTCCTCAGCGATGTCGGAGAGCATCTCCATGGTCTTCTTGACGAGGTTCTTGCGGATGACCTTGAGGATCTTGTTCTGCTGGAGGGTCTCACGCGAGATGTTGAGGGGAAGGTCCTCGGAGTCGACGATACCCTTGACGAAGTTAAGATATTCGGGGATGAGGTCCTCGCAGTCGTCCATGATGAATACACGGCGAACGTAAAGCTTGATGTTGTTTCTCTTCTTCTTGGACTCGAAGAGGTCGAAGGGGGCACTGCAGTCGTTTGCAAATAAGTTTCTGTAGCTAGGAAGGAAAAGAAAAGGTAGACTGACCGCTTGGGAATGAAAAGGATGGCCTTGAACTCGAGCTGACCCTCAACGGAGAAGTGCTTGACAGCGAGGTGGTCCTCCCAGTCGTTGGTGAGCGACTTGTAGAACGCTCCGTACTCCTCAGCGGTGATGTCGGTGGGGTTGCGGGTCCAGAGGGGCTTGGTCTTGTTGAGCTCGACCTGCTCGGTGACCTGCGATGGGGATAAAAAGGTTCAGCTGTCGCGCCAAAGCAGATATCTGAAGCGACTGGCACGCACGGTTTCCTTAACGGTCTTGGTCTTCTTGGGCTTGGCGTCATCGTCAACCTCCTCAATCTTTGGCTTGTCATCGTCAGCCTTCTCCTCCTCCTCGTCTTCCTCCTCAACCTCCTTCTCGACCTCCTTGACGGTGACGAGTTGGATGGGGTAGGAGATGAACTCGGAGTGCTTCTTGACAATGTCCTTGATCTTCTTCTCCTCCAGGTACTCGAGCTGGTCCTCCTTCATGTGGAGGATCACTGCGAGGTAGCTTTGGTTAGCATCGCGCGACGGCGGAAACACTGAGACTTTTGTATAACGCACTCTTGGATCCACGGCCGAGGGGCTCTCCGTTGACGTCGGGGGTGATGGTGAAAGTTCCACCGGCAGCAGACTCCCAAATGTACTGCTCGTCATCGTTGTGCTTGGTGATGACGGTAACCTTGTCGGCGACGAGGTAAGCAGAGTAGAATCCGACTCCGAACTGTCCAACTGCAAAGAGAATTAGTTAGAAACGTAACTCGCGACAAGGAAATCATCAAAACGCACTCATGGAGATGTCGGCACCGGAGGAAAGAGCCTCCATGAAAGCCTTGGTTCCGGACTTGGCGATTGTTCCGAGGTTGTTGACAAGGTCGGCCTTGGTCACTATTAGCGATCAAAACATCAGTCTTGACGTCCATTCTGTGCGCTCAAATCAAAGGAAGGCTTACTTCCGATTCCGGAGTCCTGGATGGTAAGGGTCCTGGCGACGGCATCGGGGGTGATGCGGATGAAAAGCTCCTTCTCGGTGTCGAGGGCGGAGGTGTCGGTGAGGGCGGAGTAACGGATCTCTGTGAATGATGAAAGGTGATAGCAGCAGAGGTTAGCGTTACTTCAAAGCTTCCGTAGATGCTGCGAGCTCGCCACGGCCGGTCACCAAGCAAATAGACTCCTCCGCCCACGACACCCATCCCGTATCGATTCCAACTCAGCATCCCCACCCCGCGCCACACTCGCGTTCGACAAAGACCCACTCCCTCAATGCGCTCGCGCCGCACCACATACTTCCCAGAATGGATCAAAATAAACGTACTGTCGAGGGCATCGGAAGAGTTGGAAATAAGTTCACGAAGGAAGATCTCCTTGTTGGAGTAGAAGGTGTCTGCGAAAGTGAACAAGTGGCGAGGGAGGAGAAGGAGGTGGAAGGAAATTAGTTAGCTCGGTTACTTTGTATTCCCAAGTCATGGTGCGCCGTTGAACAATGTTTTGGCGAGAACGAAATGATTGGAGAAGAACGGATGAAGGGGTGTTTGACAGTTGTCGCGAGAAGTGGGCGGTGGGAAGTGGGGAGCTGGAGGGTCGATGGAAAGCGGCTCACTGATGATGAGATCCAAAAGCTGGGCTGTACGCGACACGACAGGTTAGCATTCCTTCTATCGAGCTAGCTTGAACGATGCAAACGAACAGATCTCAGCCTCTGTAGATCGCAAAGTATGGATGGTGGTCAGCGTTCGCTCGAGGGATCATCGTTCCAAAAAGTTCCACTCACGGAATCCGAAGGTCTCGGGGGCGGCAGCGGCGCTCACTAGAGAGTTGGTAGCGAATGGTAGTGAAAGTGGGCGAATAGAGGAAGATAGGAACAGATAGGTGAGAAAAGAGGGTTGCGGAAGGGGGTCAGCTCGAGCTCTGCAACAGCGGCGCCGACGACGAAGCCACGGAAGACCAGCATTCCGGAACAACTGCAACGAACGAACGACGTACTTTTTGATGAGATTTTTGGGTGTGTGGTGGGGGGTGTGCTGGGTGATTGCAAGAATCGGTAGAGAACAAGCGAAAGGCGCTGCCCGAGGTTTAAGCCAGCACCCGATTACGTAAGCTGCAAGTCGGACTCCGTCGGTTTCGTGTGGAACGTTCTGGAACGATGCAACTCTCCCTTCCGTCCTCTTCTATGTTTGGTGGTGCATATAAGGCTGGAGGAAGGGTGGGATGAGAGGACGATGGAAGATAAGTAAAAGGGGAAGATATAAAGAGGATTTGAAAGGAGGTTGTGCATGTTGGAGTACGACATGCATAGCTTGCGCCGATTGTGTTGTCAAGCCGCCACCCTGGCGGCAGGGCATACTTTGAGCTTGTAAAATGAGACTATAGCGATTTTGTTAAAAAAATCGCCTTCGATGCCCAGCCCGCGTCCAATGCTCGTTTTCACTTGTCAATGGGCTTCAAGCTTCGCAAGCAGCTTGAAAAAACTTTTCTTCCGCCACATCACGATCAAAAAGAATCACGTACATTCTCAATATTTGCTGTTCACTGCATAATGAAATAATGCTGGGACTTCTCAGTAAGTGATGTGACGCTTGGCTCTGTGGGATGCGTATCTAACGTTCCGGGACTTCGCTTTCTCCGTCGAGACAGTTGAGATCACGGTGGCGTCGTCCCAGATTCTTTCGCTGTTCTCTAAACTGACGGTCTTGCATATCAGTCAGGTATTGATCAACTTCTCAGGATTGGAAAGTACATCGTATTTGAAAGAGAGACGCTTGTCCGCAACACGGTTGAGATGTCTGCCATAGCGCAACGAGTTGGAGCTTCAGGGTAGGAACAAATCCTTAAGGAGATCACGACAGATTGAATGAGAGAACAGAACGTCTCCAGGAGTTCTGCACGTGTAGGTCGAAGTCGAACGCCAAAAGAAGGTATTTCGGCAAGGCGCAAGCCCCTCTCTTCTCACTCCCTGTCGGGCCCGCCTCCCGACGTATCTTGCCCATAACTCCATCAATCTTCGCCTCGGCTGCTCACAATGGATGTACTGGATTCCCTGACGGACGAGCAGCGAGGCGTTCTTCAGCAGTTCCAAAGCATCACGAATACCGAGGATCTTGACACGGCTGTGGTCGTGCTGCAATCAGCAGAGTGGGACTTAGAGGTGAGTTTCATTTCAGACCTCTCAGAACTCCGGGACATAGTGCAGAGACGCGGCTTCGTCCACATGTTCAAGGAGGGCGATTGAGGACGATCAGCATCCGCGATCAAGTGGGGGAACGTGATGAGGAGCACGCGGTATGCGCCTGTGGCAGACGCGGATGGTATAGCGCCGGATAACAGTATTACGGAGATAAGGTATACACGCGATACTGGCGAAGGGCACGGTTAGATTGGACGTTCAGCGGGCGCGCGCCACGGCCAAGTGCCATCCTCGGCTCTCAGAATGCACCACTGGTCACAATCCCCGCCCTTTTGAGCGTTACTCATAGGAAGGAACTCAGCACACTGTGCCAGTCTCAGCTCGCCGGTGCCGCTTGGGCACCCAGCCGTGCCTCGTCCATGCAACAAGCCAACCAGCCTCTCCCGCCCCTCCTAGCTTCCAGGAGCACGACCTAACTTTATGCAACTCAAATAGACTGCCATCACCAAGATTTACGACCGTCCTACCGGCAAAGCCACCTCCTCCGGCGCTGATGTGGACGATGACAACGAGTCTGAGGACCGACCGTTGATGCATGACTTTGGTATCGACGATTCCGATGTCATGCCTCCCAGTGGTACAGGACGAGGTGTAGGCAGTGGACCTGGCTTCTGGCTACGACAGGTGCGCCCCGTTAGCTAGGTGTGACGGGAGAGGGGTGTCGCGCTAACGATGTATGTCAAACGAAAGCTCCTCGCCATCCCACTGCATATTCTTTCTTGGCCATTAGGAATATTCTATGGCAGTGCGGGATTCGTGCTTGGCTTTGTCGGTGCGTCGGATTCGTGCCCTCCCACTCCCACTCACCCCCACTTACGCTCAAATCATCTCATCCAGCGCGACTACTTCATATTCGACCAGGGGTAGCCTCATTTCGACCTCGAAACCCTTTCATTCGGGATCCAAATTCCGCTTCCGCTCGACGTCGACTCCTCGACCCAACTGCCGCCGCTGAGCGATGGGTCCGTGCTCTTGAAGAGGTCGTGGGTTCGCGGGCTGCTGAGAGGTCCAGTTCTTCCGCAACAAGTACAGCATCGGGCGGTACTGGAATTGGAGAAGCGAGTGGAAGTGGCTTAAGGTCAAGGAACGCAGCCGGGAGGACGAACTTGCCAGACTTCATAGTGGGCGGCTACGAAGACGCGCTCAGGAGAGCTAAGGAGGAGCTCAAGGTGTTGATGGTGGTGTTGACTTGTGAAGAACACGACGACGACGCGCCCTTCAAAAGGTGCAACTCTCGAAGAGGACTGGTGATGTGGCACCAGGCTGACGTTTGATTGTCTCCAGGAACGTTCTGACCGACCCGGACTTTCTGAGAGCCCTCTCGAACGAACGTATTCTCTGTTGGGGTGGTGACATTCGAGACCGCGACGCATACCAAGGTGCGCTCTCCCACATAGGATGCCTGTCGCTGCTAACGCTCACCTTCCTCATCTGCAGTCTCGAAAACCCTGCACCCCTACGCATACCCCTTCATCACCTTCATATCCCTCCAGCCGACCTCTAGACCTGGCTCATCTTCGTCTTCTCCTCAAATGGCAAGTTTGACTCGCCACGAAGGCCCACCGTCATCCTCAACTTCATCGCAAACTCTCCTCACTTCCTTGACCACCATTGTCCTTCCTCGCTCTACTCCATTTTTAACTCGTCTACGAACGATTGAGGCATCAAGAAAAGCCGAGCGAAGGATCCGCGAAGAACAGGATCGAGCGTTCGCCATCGCCGCCGCGAAAGACACTGAGCGAGTTTTACGCAAACGAAAGGAGGAAGCTGAGAAGACTCAGTCGGCACAAATTGCGGAGGAGCGGGAGGAGGAGAAGAGGCGGAAGAGTGATGAGCGGAAGAGAATTAGGGAAATGGCTGGGAGATGGAGAGAGTGGCAGCGGACCTTGCTGGAAGCGGAGGGGGAACCGCCGGCGGGAGTGAGAGTTGGCGTCAGGCTTGGAGATGGGCGAAGAGTTGTGAGAAAGTTTGACGAGGAAAGCAGAGTGGAGCGAGTGTACGCTTGGGTCGAGTGTTGTCTTGGGGAGCCTGGGGATGAGAAAGTTGGTATTCGGACGACAAATGGAACAGGGCGAGCGAAGAAACCGGTGGGATACGACCATGTTTATGATTTCCGACTAGCGACTACTTTTCCGAGGATCTTGCTCGAGGTCGATGGGAGCGCTGCGAACGAGGAGGTGGGCAAAGTTGCTGGAGGGGTGCTGAAGGGAGCTGGAGCGAACCTGGTGGTGGAAGGATTGGAAAAACGGAGAGAATCTTTGGGAGAGGTTGGGAGCGATGAGGAGGATGAGAGTGAGGAGGAAGAAGAGGAGGAGTAATCATGAACTATGTTTCTCATACCATTATCCTAAAATCTAGTACTCGTGCACTTCTTCACAGTGTGAAACTCGTCACTGCAGTGGGTGGCCCGGCTCGCCTTGTCAATTCGGTGCAACGGCTGTTGGGCAGCTTGAGCATCGTTGCGGTTTGCAGAGACAAAGATGCGCGAAGGTCAAGCTCTCGCCTTCAGTGCAATTCAGTAGGTACGAAGGAAGGTTTTACTTCATCTACAAAGTCTGATCAATGATGTAGCGGTTCTCCAAGTCTCCAAATCCATCCTCCGCATCTTCTTGAGCCCATCCCAAGTCCTGCCGCAATCAAGAAAATCAAACCGAGGAATAAGGCATTAACAATATTATGAACCGATATTTCAGAGGGGAAGGGCGGGAGGAGATGCAAT
>JASZXU010000493.1:0-20093 GCA_035521515.1 Phenoliferia sp. Uapishka_3 | reverse complement strand
GGTCATGCGGGCGCTGGGGAGGGAGGTGAGTGAGGATCAGGTAGCTAGGGTGGTGAGGTTGAACTCACTAGCCGAACCACTCTCCACTTTTGTTGGCGCTGAAGACGAGGAGAACTCCTTCAGTGCAGGCGCGGAAAGCTTGGTCGAGTACGGGCTAGTATAAATCGAAATTCAGCTTTTCAAGTCACAGCACCGGAGAATTTTGAAAGAGCTTACCTCGTTATGACTCTGTCGATTGATCAAAATCATCAGTGCGATCCCCTAAAAATGACCAAAGACATTCGAGAGACGTACTTGAGTAGCCCAAATCCCCCGCTCAACGGACAGTCTCAAATCCGCCTCATCATGAGCCTTCAAAACAAAAAACCTCTTCGGAAAATATCTCGTCAAAAAACTCGAAGTAGTACTACTCGTCGAATTCGATTTTCCCCCACTGCTCGCCTCGGAGCCTCTTCTCATCCCTTCCGCCGTCTTATTCTCCTCCGCACCAGTAACAGATTTCGTAGTTTTCCCTCCTGCTCCTCCGCCGGAAGCTTCGTTCTCTTCTTTAAGAGCTGTTTTTGTGGCCCAGAGAACGTGCATCCCTCCGGTTCTTTGAGCACCGACACCGGATTTCGAATCTTCGCCTTGTTTTCGGACGCGACAGACTAGCTCTTTACAGCGAGGGTCGAAAGGACGGAGAGAGACGTTGTGGGATACGGCGATGGAATGTTGGAGGTGGAGATCGGTGGCGTAATTTACAAAGGGACCTGGAGAGAGGTCGTGGGTTAGTGATGGGATGATGTTGCGAAGAGGCGGGAAAAAATCACAATTTGAACGACCGATTAGATGGATGGACTCGACACCGGTACTTTCGAGATCAATATCAGGATATTCATCCTTCTTCGAGGCGTAAGGTGGCGAGCTGGCAGGGACTGGTCGAAGAGCGAAGAAACGCCAGAGTTCGACGTGACTTTTGAAAGTCGGGCGTCAGAATCTGCGGGAGCCGACAGCTAGTGACTTGTTCGGAAAGCTTACCTCGCATCTGTAGGAACGTTGCCAACCCTGCGAATTTCGCGGAAAATAAGTCAGCTCTAACCCTCTCTCTCCTCTTCCACCATCTGACGCGCTGTCTTTCACCCGCTCTACTTCTCAGAAGGACGGAAAGGACGACTCACCAGAGAGCATGAGGAGAATGTGCCGGCGGTTTCGGCATAGTACTCCTCGGCTGACTCCCCCCCTCAGCATTCCCTCTTCTCCTGCCTCCTCTCCCATCACTCCCATACAAATTTACTCTCGCCAAATTCCCTCTCGTCAACTCAATTTCATTCGATGGTTCATAAGACTGAGGTGGCGCCGGTGCCTTCAATAAATCCTTCAAACTTGATGCAGGAGCTTGATGATGTACTTGTTGGTAAGGTTGATATGGCCCCGGGGAGGGGTAGCCTGGTACGAGGGCTGGTACGTAGGTTTGATAAGAGCCTGCTGAAGACCAGCGGGAACGGGGTGACGAAGCGTTTGAAGGGTAAGAGTCTGTAGGAGAGAAGGGAGCGTTTGTTGAAGAAGAATAAGGGGGTTGAGGCCATTGATTGTGGGGTGGATGTTGGGGCTGATAGAGTGGTTCGTAGGGTGTGTAAGGGGAGTAGGGAGAAGAGTGGAAAGAAGGAGAATGGCTGGGAGTGGGACTGCCGTCGCTGCCGTATAGGCGTGTCCCGGTTGATTCGCCGCCTCCGCCAGTGTTGTCTTCGCGGTATGGGGAAGGTTGTTGAGGGTAGTAGGGAGTGAAGTTTTGAGGTTGTTGATAGTAAAAAGGTGGTGGGGAGAGGTGGTGTTGTTGTTGGTGCTGATGAGGATGACCTCGTGGGTCGTAACTTTGCAAAGTGGGGTCGAAATGCGGTGGGTAACCTTGTGGCACGAAGGGATAATGTTGTTGCTGGCTCATTCTTCAAACCGTTCCTTGGATTTCTTTACCAAGCACCAAGCATGTACAACCCTTTTACAAGGGATTGTTTGGACCTCCGCGACGCAGAGGGATGTTTTTGCGACGTCAGGGTGTCCGCGGGGTAAAAGTGACGTAGTGGGTTAGGCTGATGATGATCACCCATTTGGCTCTCCTTGCCACTCGCTACTACAACCGTACAGCTTTGCAAATGTTTACTTCTCGATGGCCATCACCTTTATCCAACCTTCTACGACATTCACTCACTAAACCAGCTCAAGCTCTCCTCCGCCGCCCTCTGTGCACTTCTCCACCTCCTCCAACCTTCACTCTCAAATCACCTTCCATCCTCCGCTCGTACCGCCTCGCCTTTGCTTTCGCACTTCCAGTAATCGCCCTCTCATCCCCTCTCCTCTCTCCTTCACACAAAAAGACACTCCAATGCGCGAGTGACAGATCATACGCCGTCGCACCGACTACTCCTTCATCAACTCCTGCTGCTACATCACCGAAAGAGGCGGAGAGCATCATCAATTGGTCAGAATTGAGCTTTGGAACGGTGTCGGGCATTTGTGTTGGTATCTTTGTTAAGAAAGGTCTTAAGGTGCGCTGAGAGTGGATGGGGAGGATGAGCGCGATGAATCGGTCGACGGAAGGGCTCACACCTATTTCTTCCTCTGCAGGCCGTAGCATTCGCTCTAGGAGGTGTATTCGTCCTCATGCAGGTAACTACTCTCTCGCGACACTCCCCTCTACACAAGAACTGACCGCTTGCCCATGTAGTACTTCTCCTCCCGCTCCTTCATCAACGTCAATTGGTCGAACGTGAATAACGCCTACGATTCGGTCATCACCAAGAAATCTGGTGTGGCGACGGGAGGGAATCGTGTAGTGGGATTGTCGAGCGCTTTCTTGGATTTCGTTACCGCCAATGTGCAGAGTCGGGCCACGTTTGTTGCCGGTTTGTTGTTGGGTTTTAGGATCGGATAGAGTCCCGTATGGGTTAGGCTGTATGAGGGAAAGAAAGAGAGAGGGAGGGGGACAGGGTGATGGGCGGAGAGTAAGGGCGACGGGACGACGAGGGATAAAAGTATCCTTGCTGGACTATACGAATGTAGGAGAATATTGTCATTGACATACATCTGACACGTTCGTATTATTTACGCGGTGTGAAGTCGTATACTTCCTCGCCCGCTGTTCGAAGCCGGCACCCTTTCGTCCTCGATTTGTCCCTCAGGCCACCTGATTACTTTCTCAAAGAGCCAGAGTACTTTCCATGTTTCTGTATTAATAAGATTTACCTCATGCGAAGCCTAACCTCAACAAGGTGCATTTCAAGCAAGTCTTGAGCGATATAACCCCTGTCCTCCAAACTGCTCCGCTTTGTCTTTCCGCGCGTGTACAGGTTGACAGTTGCACTTGAGCGCTCTCCCTCGCGATGAGGCGATTCTCGTCCGCCACTTCGCTGTCAAGCTTCGCCTCATTCATGCGACCCACCAATTCCGACAGCGACACCAAGTCCACCAACTCAAACTTGCAAGACGCGCTAGAGTCAACCATTCACCCCACCCCTCCTCCTTCCCTTCCCACCTCAACCTCAGCACCCCGACTCGACATAGCCAATTCCGATCTCATCTCCGCACTCGAAGCACTCCAAATCATAAATCGATCAGCCTACTCCCAACGACTAGCTCACATTGCTACAATCTCACTCGTGCTTCAATCTGATCCGGATACGAGGAACTCGTTTAGGGAACATCATGGTTTCCTTTCCGCTGTTGCTGCGTTGGCTAGTTTGGATGAAACTGAGGAGGACGGAGGAGCTGGTGGGAAGGATGCAGATTCGAGGGAAACGAGAGAGGAACTACGATATGATCTGGCGAGCCTCGTATTGCAGGTCATCAGCGTCGCTTGTACTTCTCACGACCTCAATCGCGCAACTTTTTCAGAATCAGTTGGATACGCTGCAGTAGGGGAAGCTATAAAACTTAGCGGTCTCATGAATGACCAACCTGGCGCACAACCTACTCCCGTAACGCCAACACAAGCCACTCCAGCCGAACGACTCCTTTCCATCCTCTACTCCTACCTAACTGCCGATTTCTCTTCCCCACCACTCTTTTCACAAATCCGTCGACATATAAACGAAAGTGAAGAAATCATCAACATCCCTCTTACTCCTCCTTCACTACACTCGGACGACGACTCTCCCCACGGCCCCACTACTCCTCCGACGCGCTCACAAAGAATCACTTGGTACCTCCGAAATCGATCGGAAGCACTTCAAGGTCCAGATCAAGAAGTCGTCGAAAATCCGGAAATAGTTCCGTTGATGTTGGAGCTCGAAGCTTCTTTAGGGGAGGAGCAAACAGAGTTGAGGTTCGCTGTTCTGGCGGCTTTGTTGCAACTTTCGACGAGCTCGAGAAGATCTCAGGTGGCGTTGAATTCGGCTGGAGTGGTGGGGATTGCTTTGGAGAGGTTGTTTCCCGAGAAGGAGATTGGGGAGAAGGAAGGGGAGAGTGGGGAGACGGAGGAAGGGAGAAAGACGTTGAGGAAATTGACGGAGAATCTTTTGGAGATGGGAGCGGGAACTAAGGAGACTAGAAAAATGTTTCAGAGTGTGGTTGAAGGTTGGAAATCAACCGAGGGAGGAGAAGAAAAGATTAATAACGATATGTTGTCCCTCATGTGAGTTTTTTCTTCTCGTCTCAACTCCCCGGCGAAGCTGAGCTAAATATTCGCGACCCATCAGATTGTACGGCGTTCGAAAATCACGATACCCTTCCTTCATCCATTTCGACCTCTCTCGTCACGGTCATTCTTCACTCACTCTCCGCTCACTCGGTCGTCAATTCCCTCCCCCAACTCACGGCTACACCTATCTCGCCTGGATCTCCATCGAACAACCTCCATCCACAGAAGACGAGCGTCTAATAATCTTCGGCTGTGGCGATGCCACCGGAAAATGTCACGTCGAAATCTGCATCACTCCCGATCTACAACTATCCCTCGCCACTTCTCTAACAAAACCTATTATCGTCTTCTCGAATTTTACTTTCGAGACTGGACAGTTTTACCACCTCGCGGTCGTTCATCAACGTCCGAAATATTCGTCCAGTTCCCCCGTCGCGGTTTATGTGGATGGGAAATTGGTGGAGACACAGAAAGTAACTTATCCAGTTGCGCCGCCGAAAGATTGGGAAGTTCAAGGTTGGCTTGGGACTCCGAAAGAAAGAGTTCCGGCGGGTAGATTGGAAAAGGGAAAGAGTGAGCTTAAGTGGGATTTGGGTCCGACTTGGTTGGTGAGTTCCGCGACTCAGCTGTGATCCCTCTTTGGTTTTGGTCAATACTAATGATTTATGATTTACTCAGATTCACGGCGACGTCCCGGAAGAGATGATTGTCGTTTGTTCGACACTTTCGCCGAGATACGCTTGCAACTTTCAAGATCAACTTGGACAATTTCAAACGAACGCTACTTCGACGCAATTGAATCTAAGGATTGATGAAGCGGCGAGAAAGTCGCCAAAGGGGACTAAGAATAACTCGCCGCTGGTTTACGCCATTCGGGATAAAGGCAGTGCAGTCATTCCAGAGGTACTTCGTCTTCTTTTAATCCACGACATTCTTGCTGATAGTCTTCGACAATGAAATAGCACCGCATAATCTTCGCCTTCACTGCGCTCAACGTCCTCGTTGCTGGCTCTGGACGAGGTCTTTCTAGCTCTGGACTTTCCGCTCATGGTCAACAAGCTCTTGGATTAGCGACTCGTGCTAGGGGCAAGTGTATCGTCAACTCGGCTATTCCTCAAATCGAAGAAGCCCTCGTTCAACCACATGGTCTGGGGCACCTGGAAGGCGAGCCATGTATCGCCAATCCGAAAGGTAAAAAAGAAGAAGATCTGGATTAACCAAATATCTCCTCTGGGTCGCCATGCTGACTCTAGTGTAAATCTCAGGTCTCGACGTCGCTATTTGGAAGATCGGAGGCGTCCCAGTCGCACTTCGATTAGTCGAGCTCGCCAACACTCCTGAGCAACTTACGCAAGCTATCCAGCTATTCGTCGAGCTCATCAGCCACAGTTGGAGGAACAGCGAGGATACGGAACGCGTACAAGGTTACGAGATACTAGCACTACATTTGAAGGCTAAGCCGGGCCTTATCAACGTCGAGGCGCACGATGTTATTCTTGCGTTTGTGGGGTTTGACTTTGAAAATCCGGAATTGTCGGTGGTGTCCAATCCACTCGCTTTTAGGTTCTTGGTGTTGGATTTGGGGCTTTGGAGTACGACCGAAGAGGAGGTTCAGTTGGCGCATTTTTGTCAGCTGAAGGGATTTTTGGAGGGGAGTCAACATAATGAGTTCAATACGAGACGGTTGGCGAAGATGCGTGAGTCCTTGGGTCGATTTGAAATAGCTTGGTCTTTACTGACAAAACGCACCTGCAGACATCACGAGAAAACTCCTTTACGCCCTGCGTGCCGGATACTTCGCCTCTTCGATGTTGGCAGAGGTCGTCAAACTTCTGTTGATCGTCGTTCGAGCGCACTTTACGACAGAATGCGTTCGCCATATCGCGACGTTTCTCACTGCAACGATCTGTCAAGGTGAGTGCTTCTAGTCGAAAGGCTCTGCTGGGGTCAAATTGATATTCATTTGGGTTTCCAGTCGCGGACGGCACGCCTCGACGAACACCCCTCGCTTCCACCACTCCAAGGATCCCCCGACAGTCGTTAGGCACAACTCCACCAATCAATGGAATCGACCCATCAACATCCTTCGTCCTCGACGCCAGTGCCGTCGACGTCGGCTCGACTCGCGCTCCCCTGGAAATTCTTCTGGGTCTCCACGATCTCCTTCTCGCACCCGAAGCCGACCACCAGCTCGCCAAATTCGGGAAAGTCATCACAGCAAAGTGGTCACTACTTTTCCTCCTCGACGAAACTGCCCATCCCTTCGCCGCTGTCCTCTCCCTTCGCATCTTGGTCCGACTACTTCAGACTCAGGGATCAGCTTTCGTTAGCAAGTTCACCAACACGCTCGACGGGTTCTCGATTATGAGAGCTGCTATTCCTCATCTTTGGCAGTATGGTCAGATCCACCTGGCCCTCTTCAGTCTCCTTCATGGCCACGACATATCGACTATCGCACTCGACGCTCCCTTTGCGTCGGCCACGTTTGCTTTGTCCTCTACCGAGGTATCGCCGGTCGCTCCTGAGGTCGCCAGAATCATTATCGCTGCTATCGCAGAAGGCGTCAAATCACTCCCAGCGACTCAGGACGACGCCGTTGTCGTCGATGTGCCAGCCGTGGCTGTGACCGCTCCTGATGCTTCGGAACCGGAAGAAACTTCTTCAACCCAATCAATACCCCTCTCTGTGGGTTTCGAAACCCTCCTCGATATTCTTTCGCAGACGAGTCGCGCCGTTGGCTCCTCTCAGCATCTCGTGGATGGACCCGCTCCACTCCAAGATCTTGCACTCGCTCTCCTCCCATTCGTGCGACTACCGTCTTCAAACGAATCTCGACCCGCCGGATCCTCAACACCCGCCTTTCCAGTCCTGTCCGCTCAGGCAGGGTACCGCGTTCGGCGGCCCTCGACAGCATCAGATTTCAAGCGACCGATACCAGCTTCACCCACAGTCAAAAGGAGGGACCCACCCGCAGAACTCAGACTACAAATTCCCACTATCATCACTTCATCTTCCGACATTCTCGCTTCACCTTTGACGAACTTTGATGGTGGACGAGGCGACCTAGGCTTATCGACGAATAGGGAGGCTACGGAGGTTAGGGTCGCAGCCGTTTCGGTGATCAAATTCCTTGCGCACCAAGTCGAGCATCAGATAACGTCACGACACTTTCATCGGCATACTGGAAGTGGCGTGGATCCGGCTTCGTCTCCATCGACTGATCCGTGCCTCCACACGCTCCGACAAACTTTCGAGTCTGCCGCTCCAGGTGGTATTCAAGAGCAGGTGCGTGGCTTCAGGCTTCAAGCACATCCTCATGATACGTGAGAACTGAGCTTGAGTGCGAATCAGGTAGCCTACCGTACTTTGATCCTGGGAGACGTTCTGCGGAGACTTGCTCGGGCGGGCACTGCGCCACTCGTTTCAAGCCGAGTCGCATCGCTGGTCTCATTCAGCGTGGACCTCGCCTACGAAGGTGCTTTCATGTTCTCACTATACTTTCTCTGAAGCTCACGCGATTTCTTTAGGTTGGCTCGCGGATCTTGAGGGATTGTTGGAGTTCATATTGGGCTACCTCGAAAAGCTGCTCGACGACGCCGTCCTCGCCTCGCCCTCACCCCATTCAGGCCCGCTCAACAACTTGTTCAAGTCTCTCGATCGAATCATACTACTCGCGTGAGTCAATCCCAACTGCCTCCGCCGAGTGTCAGGAACTGATCAATTTTTCTGCAGCCTCTACAAACCACGGAGCGAAGCGACAACCAAAGTCCTCAAGCTACTCGTGCGACATCAGCTTACAACTTTCTCCTCAAACAATACCGACGCAGAGTTCTTCCGATGCCTGATTCAACGACTTCATCACATGCTCCGCAACTCGAACTCCTCCGACGACGTCCCTGACATCGTTGACTTCTTTAAACTGTTGATCCTGCAGCGTCCGAAGGAGGTGGAGATGTCTCTCATTCAGAGACGCCAGCATGGTGAGTCTTTTCCACTACCAAATAGTCTTGTTTGTGTAGCTCACCCAAAAATCTCAGCTTCTGAAGCACCCGTACTCGAGAAGCTCATCGATACAGTACGTCGTGTGTCTTGACCTAGAATGTTCGGGGCTGATGTTATCTTTCTCAGGATTATTCAGACTTCGTCTTATTACTCCAGACTCACCAGGAGCAACTGGATGAACTGAAAAACTCATGGGATGCGTTCGTCGACGATGAGGGAGTCCGCGCCAGGCGTTCGGTCGAGTCGGAATTATTCCGACTCGGGGAGCTTTCGAAATCTGCCAACAACCGCATGGATGCAAGTCGGCGGCGGACAAGAAAGCAGCGAGGAAGCATCTACGATTGGAGCGGAGGTATTCACGAAGTCGAGGCCACCAGGGTCGCGCATGTTAGCTTTTTCTTTCTGCTAAAAGCTCGGAAACCACCTTTCTCACGCCCATTCATATACAGACGCGACAAGATATTGCGGACCTCTCCGCTTTCATCCAGACTGAGTGGTCTAATCAAACTACAAATCTGCAGCGCGAATGTGCGATTTGGGGCGGGTCGGTAAATGATCGCCAATGGACCCTTGATTTCACTGAAGGTGCGTGGCTTTCGCGTTGTAACTCTGGAGGCTCATCTGATCGATCTGTCTTAGGTCATCATCGCATGCGAAAGAAGCTACTCGCTGTCGTCACGAAGAAGCCTCGCCAAGCACGAAGTCCTGTGCAGTCGAAGAAAGAGAATCACAGCAGAAGTCTTGGTGCGACTCGACTTGACTCGTTCTCGAGTGCACCAAAGCAACGTGCGTCTCTCTTCTATTCTCTTTTATCCAAGAATTACTCGCGCTGACGTTACCTGAAGTGCAATTGGACGATAGCACCTCGCCGCTTGGCAGTCCTCCTTTCTCGAAAGATGAAGAAGTAAGCCCAAGTGTTTCACATCGAACCTGTGCATTAATCCTCCGCTTGAATAGAACATTTGGGCGGAGACGCCGAACGAGTCTTCGAGTATGTAGCGGCTCGTGTTTGACTTCGCGTAGTCTGCTGATACTTTGCCCGTAGACCCAGCATCAGCAGAAATTGAAGACAGCTACGAGGACAAGAACAGTGCGCCTGGCATTTTTACTCATCAAATATACTGCTGACTACTCGAATGCTTCAGGGAAAGTCCGACGGTCTCTTGATCCAGGTGCGAATGGCGAGAACCGATGGACTTCTTAGAGTGACTCACAAATCTCTCATACCAGGTGACGTGATCAAATCGGTCTTCAACGTGAACCGCATCGTTGGGCTTGACGCTTGTGGTGCGTTCTCGTTTCCTTGTTGCTGTCATACAAAATATTGACGGGCTAAATCTTCAGCGGGATTACTCCTCCTCGCCAAGAAGAACGTATACGGTACGTTCTAAGCAATTACCTCCGTTATCGTGCGTCCGAATTTTTGCTGATATTCTTTCGAAGTCATCGACAACTTTTTCCAAAAGGCCAATGGGGACCTAGTCGATGCTTGGGACGCCCCAGCCGAGGTCAGTCTGCAGGGTTCCTTTACAGCGAACAATCTCGTATCTGACTGCATTTGCGATAGGAACGAGATCAGCACCTTCAGACCTTGTCTGACCTGGCCGGGCGAGACTCGCATCGACGAGTGGCGGATCTCGACACAGCTCACCGTAGTCGACGATGGACATGGTCTGACGTGCGTACTTTCTATCAGCACGTGACTCTGACTAAACCTTGCTCTACTCCAGCTCATCGAAGTCCATGAACGCAAGTATCTTTTCCGAGATGTCGCGTTGGAGCTTTTCTTCGCGGACGGCCGAAGCTTCCTTCTCACCTTCAGCCGAGACCAACGAAACTATGCGCACGCCTTGCTTGGAGAATTCGCACCTTCGGCGGTAGCTTTTGGCTCTTTAAACGTCACTGGCTCATCCTTCGGTAGCAAGGTCCAGGACGTTGTGATGGGACAGCGAACAAAACTGGAACGCATGACGAAACGCTGGGAGCGACGTGAGGTGTCAAACTTCGAATGTGTGTACCCCGAACTTCACTGAAGATAGGGGGCTGAAAGACTTACTGAAACGCGTCCTTAGATCTGATGTTTTTGAACACCTCTGCCGGGCGAACGTACAATGATTTGACCAACTACCCAGTCTTCCCCTGGATCTTGGCGGATTACACTTCCGACACAGTAAGAGTTCATCTCACTCTCCTCCGGGGCCAACCTCATTGATTTGTTTCGACTTGCCCCGTGCAGCTTGACCTCACGGCGGATGCGTCTTTTCGAGATCTGTCGAAACCTATGGGCGCTCAGTCCGACGAGAGGAAAGGTGAGCAACATTTCCTCCATTTTCACGGCCAAAAGCGAGAGAGCTGATCCAAGTTGTTGGCATCAAGCTGAGTTCGAAGACCGATATCAGCAACTGCAGGAATTGGATGATGGAACGAAGCCATTCCAGTTCGGGCATTCATTTCAGAGCAAAAGTGACCATCACTGACCGCTTAAATCTAGCTACGGCACACATTACAGCTCGGCTATGATCACAGTCTCATACCTCCTTCGACTACGACCCTTCACAGAGTCCTACCTCGACCTGCAAGGCGGAAGCTTCGACCACGCGGACCGCATGTTCTGGAGCATTTCAAAAGCGTGGGATTCTTGCTCAAAGTGAGCCGTTTTATTTGGTGATTTTTGCGAGTGCTCAAGAGTATATCCTTCACCAGGCAGAGCCGATCTGATGTCCGGGAGCTCATTCCTGAATTTTACTACCTCCCGGACTTCTTGGTCAACTCGAACAAGCTGGATCTCGGTGATTCTCAGTATAACTCACAACAGCTCAAATCCTGTGAGCTGATAGTTCTTGTCGAATAGGGACACGTCAGGAGAATGGTTCAGGCATCGACGACGTCGAGCTTCCTCCCTGGGCAAAGGGCGACCCCCGCCTTTTCGTCGAACTTCATCGCCAAGCTCTCGAGTCCGAATACGTCTCACAACATCTAGGTGAATGGATCGACCTGATTTTCGGATACCGACAAACCGGCGAGCCGGCGGTTGAGAGCTGCAACGTCTTCCATCACCTATCTTACGAGGGCGCCATCGGTAAGAGTTTCGCTTCGGTCTCCGTATTGGTAAGATCTTGGAAATCTTATTCGAACCTCTCAGACCTCGACGCGATTGTTGATGCCGACGAGCGTAAGGCTGCGACGAGCACCATTCACAATTTTGGGTGAGTCCGATTAGAAAGTAGGAAACGTCGTGCGCTGACTTTTTGAGTTTTAGTATGACTCCCAGACAGCTCTTTTCGAAACCTCATCCTTTACGAGTAGCACCGCTGGTCGCCAAAGCGACCCATCCCCTTTTCTGCCCGAATTTGCTCGTCGAAGATCAGGCCATCACCCTCATCCAATCGATTATTCCGGTCTTCGAAATTCCGCAACAAGTTTCGACCATCTACATCACGCCAGGCGCGCCTGACAAGACTGTGGCCACCGCCACCCAAACCCTGTTCGTGCCAGATGCATCAAACGACCACCTCATCTCGTGGGGCTTCGCAGATGCGACAGGTTAGCTCATATTCTTCCTACCTACATCGAAACATCTGACAAACAATTTGAAACCAGTACGACTTCATGCCAAGAACAACAACCTCCCAACATCGCTCTTCGAGAACATGCACTCCGAATTTGTCAGTGCGGCTTGCTTCGCGGACCCGCGAACGTTTGTCACCGCATCCACCGACACGACCGTATCACTTTGGCGTTGGAGATGGCGATCCAACGGTAAAGAAGGGCATTTTCAACAACTCGAATGTCTTCGCGGTCACTCGGATCAAGTGACTTGTGTGGCGGCATCTCGCGCCAACTCTATCGTCGTTTCTGGATCGGTGCGCAAAAGCTTTTGGTCACTCGCTGTATGATACTGATCATGCCCACACATTTTCAGGACGACAAAACTGCCATCATTTGGGATCTCAATCGAAACCGTCTCGTGCATTGTCTCGAGCATGACGAGCGTGTAAATCTCGTCGCTGTTGTATGTCTTTTGGAAATGTTCTAATTATCTCAACCTAACCACTCTCTTACGTAGTCGGATCAGACAGGAGAAATCGTCACTTGCAGCGGCGCCGTCCTCCGAATATGGACGGTGAACGGTGTGCTGCTTGCGACGCAGCGCACCTCGAGCTTCACAGACATCATCACAGCTATTGCTATCTCACAAGTATATTCTTTCGCCTCTTTTCGGAATTGTACAAACTTTGACCCTCGGCGATCAACTACAGTCGGAGACCCAAGCGATCATCGCCACGGGACACCGAAACGGCAAGATCATGCTCTGGAAGCGCATCCCCTCTCTGGAGGATACCGGTCGGCAGATTTCGCTCTTCTCATGATTCACTCTACTTACCAATCACTCACCCTACAGGCTTTTCGCTCCATCTCGTCCACACACTTCGGTACAAAGATCGATTTGACCCTCAGGTCAGGCCTGATATCACTGCCCTCGTATTCACACCGAGGGCTTTGTACGTGGGCGATTCTCTTGGGAAAGGTACGTTCTCTATGTTTCTCTTAACCGACGCGCTGCTGACGCTTTATTTGCAGTATGGTACTTTTCGCCACCCGGAAGCGAATTATTCCTGCCAGATTCCACAGGCTCTGGAGCCTGCATGAACTGCTACAGTCGATTTTCGCTGATGGAAGGTGAGCTTCCCCCAAGGTCTATTGTGAAAATTCGCAAAACTCATGTCTCCTTCACAATTCGTAGCCCGACGACGCTGTTCATCGTGAGTGTCCTGGGCCGGGACCCCGGAATCTTTTTTGCAGAGCTATTCACTGATGTTTATTCACAACTGCCTCTAGATGCTCCGGCATCTTTTGTAGTTTGTGCACAACAACAAGTGTAGAGTGTGGCGGCAGGTTTTGCGCCCATTGTTTCCGTGCTTTGTCTCCTCTTATGGTAACAGCATAGGAAGAAGTATACTGTACGATTACGCAACTACAATACAGTGCTTACTTGTATAGAGTCCCCGCAATGCACACCAGGAGGCCTCGCGAACGAAGATGCGCCTGCTCTCTCGCCGTCTCTTTTTGTATCCCACTTCTAGGTGGTAACGAGTATTAGTTCATGCCGTCTTCCCCTCCCACAAACTTTTGACAGCAGCCCAATACCGCTCAGGTCCTCCTCTCAAATGAGCGACATGATTCGTGCCTTCAAACCTCTCCTCAGATACCTCCACTCCCGCTGCCCTGACTTCCGAAATTTGTTTTTGCACGTCTGCAATGGGCACGAGTTTATCCTCTGCGCTGTAAATGTACAACCGTGGGACCGGGGGAAGCGACGTTGCGAGGTAGTTTCGCATTTTATCGATAGACGACGGTTGGCCAGTTATTCTGTACGGTAGATTTAGGCGAACGGCAAAAATCAAATTTGGGGCAAAGATACGCACAAGCTGATGAACCGGAAGAAATAATAGGCACCACCCAAGACGATGGACGCTGGGACTCGAGTCCATGCGGATTTGAGCGGGGCCGTAAAAGCGGCGATGGTCGTTTGAAGCGTCAGTCCGCCTGTCCGTCAGATTATCAGCGTAGCTCTGAAAGACCTGACTGTATCGACACTCACCAGGACAAGAATCAAACACGAACGCTCTTGCAGGTACACAATCCGGTCCTGGCGCCACCACAGGCTCCAACAGTGGCGTCCCCTCCTTCTTAGCCACTTTAGCTTTGGCAGCTGCTTCCACAAATAGTTCGTTCAAGTGCATAAGCTGGATCGCGCCACCGTTGCTCATCGTGTGCACGAGAATTGGGGAATTGGGACCGGGCGCGACGGAGTGATATCGCGCTGCGAGGAGGGCGTGTGCTGGTCGTAGGGCAGCTCGGGCGTGGGATGCAGTTCGGAGGAAAGCTTTTGGGTGGGAGCGGATAAGCATTATTGAGGCGGCAGGGAACTGTGTCGCGTGATATGCATCAGCGACTCGGCGAGGACTTGGATTACGAAATTAGGACTTACGAGCAGCCGGTAAGCGTCAGTGTATTTTTGCAAAGGACCGTGTGCAGCTCCCATCCAACCAAACAAGATAACAAGCTCAGGTTGAGCTGGTGGGTGAGGCGGCAACACTTCTGGGTCACCAGGATGAATTGGCTCGGCGAGGAAGACGTCTGGCGTGACTTGCATGAGCCTCATCTTCACTTGTGTGGCGCTCATATCGGTTTTGTTTAGGCGATGCAGCTTCGTTGTCAGAATGTCGGATCCTTGCAACTTTCTCGACGGCATCCCATCTCCCAAGCTGGGTTACGTAATCTCTCGACCGGCTCCGGCTCGTGATGGCCCCGCGTCCCCACTTCTCTTCTTCGAGTACTAGCAACATGATTCCCACTCGGATCCTTCGCCATGTCAACCGCTCACAAACACTCGGCTTCATCGGTCTAGGCGCTATGGGCCGCTCAATGGCAGCCAACTTGCTCTCCAAGACGTTCGCCAACGCCGAAGGAGTCTACACGCCCGGAGCAGCAAAGCCCGCCTTCGTCATCTACGACGCTCACCAACCGGCTGTAGACGCGTTTTTGAACGAGCACGTTCGTGCTTACGCCGGGCGAGACGTGATCCCTGCGAGCAGTCCGGCTGGCGTTGCGAGGTTGGCGGGGACAGTTTTTACGATGCTACCCAGCAGCCCGCAAGTGGAGGAGGTTTATTTGGGGGAAAACGGAATCAAGGAGGGAATTGAGGATCTTAGTGAGGAGAAGCGGGCGGAGAGTATGTTCGTGGATTGCACGACACTGGATCAAGGAGTGGCAAAGATGGTGGCGGGCAGGATGAAGGAACTTGGAGCGGGCATGATTGATGCGCCAGTATCTGGAGGTCAGTATTCGCTGTCACGATGGAGGTTGTGTCGCTGAAAGGCGTGACTTCACAGGAACCGTCGGGGCAGAACTGGGGAAACTATCGTTCATGTGCGGTGGTGATGAGGCATTGTGAGTTTTCTTCTTTCTATCTTGCTCTCTTTGGAATGTACTGAACTTATTTTTCTATATTCTAAAGGTTCCAGCGCGTCAAGAATTATCTCGACATGATGGGTAGTCGATCAATTTATTGCGGAGAGTCAGGGAACGGTCTGTAAGTTACATAAATTAGATTCGTGAGCTCTTAATCCTGACTAAGCGTCTATACAGTGCCGCAAAAATCTGCAATAAGTAAGAGAGCCGGCGTAATCATAGGAAGTGTGCATGTGATTCACCTGACCCAGTGTCGTCGCAGCCTTCTTCTCGGAATATCTATGGCTGGCACAGCGTGAGCATTGCTACTAAATCCGACAGAAGACTGACGCTGACAATGTACTCGCTCACCAGTGAAGCCATGCTTCTCGGCGCGTCGCTAGGCCTGTCTCCCGAGCTCCTCGCCTCAATCCTCAACACTTCAGTGAGCCATGAATCTACGAGCGATATATGGTGTGAAGACTAACACATTGATTAGACTGGAAAATGCTGGTCCTCAGAATTGAATAACCCGGCACCTGGCGCGACGCCCAAAACTTCGCCACCAGCTGACCGCGACTACGAGGGAGGGTGCGCATTTTGTTCTTTTTCTTTGCCAGCTAGATTCATCATTGCTCATTTCATTTCGTCACGTTTAGCTTCCTCTCAAAATTGATGGCCAAAGGTAATTCCGCTCACAAAACGCTCATCACGACTCGCATCTTGTCGCACCCAGCGGACTAAGTGGCATCTTTATCATCCCACTCCTGCAGATCTCAACCTCGCTATCTCTGCTTCCAAGGCAACATCAACTCCACTGCCAATCGGTGGCATGACCTCCACATTATTCAACACCCTCTCCGCCCACGAAGAGTTTGGCTCGAGAGATTTCAGCGTCGTTTATGAATATCTCCGGGTCGCAAGGGAAGGCGGGCTACCGGGGCAGAAGAAGAACTGAAAAATAAATATATAAGGGACGAACTGGTGAGCAGCGATTACAAGTGAGGATTTGCGAGGAGTCCCGCGCAAGATGGAACGACGTGCCGACCAATGTTGGAGAGGAAAACGTCGACAACGTGTACTGCTCGTGATGAGCGAACGTCTCCTTCCATCCTCGTAGGAACACGTGTACACGATGTCAGGTGCTGACGCTTCAAAATTCCAGCTCCGATTTCACCCAGCTCCGTCCGGGACTTGCTGACTTGGCCGAAGGTGATGACAACAGAGGGGCGATGTTGACTTGCGATTTCTTCGCGTCGGTTCGGCCCCGCTCTTTTCTGCTCACTACATTATCGACAAGTACAGTATGACCTCCATAATCCCTACCTCGGCTCAGCAATGGCGTATTCCTCAACGTGGTGGCATCGACTCGCTCAAGCTCGTAGACTTCAAGGTCCCGCAGCCCGTGAGTTTCGCTGCTTCCACCTTCGAGCCCCACACTCAAATCCGCACCGGCATCACAGGGCGTCGATGAAGTCCTTGTAAAGCTGGAAGCTGGTTCTTTGCAGTTTCGAGACCTGTTTGTCCTTTTCAGCGCTCCTTGCTTGCCTCCATCGCGTTCGCAGCCATCCCCTGACGCGCAATGTTCTCAAAAATAAGAATGATTGTCAAAGATCAATATCCAATGGCTATGAGAGACAATGTACTTGCTGGAAGTGACGGTATGTGAATCCGGTCACCTTAAAAGGTATCTCTGAGCACTCAAGCTAAGTTGGTCAGCTGCCGGCACTGTCGTCGCTGTTGGACCCACCGTATACGCGCAACAAAAATGGAAGGAGGGAGATCGAGTCGCTGGACAGTTCACTCAGCTTCACTTGACAGGTAGAATGTTTGTTTCAGTTGTGTGGTGGAGTCGAAGCTTACCTGGAAGGAATTTCTAGGCGACGTCAAATCACAGGAAGTCATGGACTCGGGTCTTGGTGGAGGATGGGATGGAGTCTTTACACAGTATGTTATCGAAACGCTAAGAGGATCCTTTATTGAGAGCTGACAACCCCTCAGATACAAGGTCTTCCCCGCCTTCGGCCTCGTCAAAATCCCAGACTCCTTGTCCTTTGAGGAAGCCTCAACACTCCCCTGTGCTGCCTTGAGTAAGGAACCTGTTCCAAACAGATCCACTTCAGTCTTCTCTGACTTCTTCTGCGCCTTTCTTCGTAGCTGCCTACAATTCACTCTACGGATCTCGTTCGCACACTCTTGTTGCCGGCCAGTGGGTCCTCGCGCTCGGTGATTCACACCTCTCCCCCAAGCTTTAGCGATTAAATCGGACTGATACATTAAAATGCAGGCACCGGAGGAGTTTCAATCTTTGCTATGCAGTTTGCACTCAGCAGCGGGGCGCACTGCATCATCACGTCGTCCTCCGACGCCAAGTGCGTTGCTCTCATTTCGTTGAAAGATTACACGCCATAAACTCCGTTTCATTCCAGGCTCCAGAAAGCAAAGGAGATCGCAGGTGTTCACGCATCCCGCCTTCACCTCATCAATTACACTAAGACCCCAGAATGGGCCGAGGAGGTTCGCAAGATTGTCCCCCTGGGTGTCAACTTTGTCGTAGAAGTCGGCGGCAACGCGACTCTCCCGAAGTCCTATAAGTCTCTTGTAGGTCTCACCTATTGATCTCTCCATTCAGTATTAAACGAGTCCATCACGTCAGGCCTTCGGAGGTATGGTGGCAGCCGTGGGTTTTGTCGGTGGCGCTGGGGAACGTTTCCCAGATGCCAACGGTCTCGTTATCACTACCGGTGGTGCTACTCACCGCGGAATTCTCATCGGTAGTCGTGATCAGTTCGAACAGATGAACGCTCACATCGAAGCCAATAGCCTGAGTAAAGCTCTTCCACGAACGCGACTACGGAAATGGAAGCCAAGCTAACAGAGTAATACTCGCAGAGCCGTCTGTCTATAAAGTCTTCAAATTCGGTGAAATGATCGAAGCGTACTCTTACCTCCAGAGTCAGAAGGTAAAGTGGACGCTCCGTGTTTCGCATTGCATCCCACTGAAGTTTGGCGTCTCACTTCAGCACGTCGGCAAGGTGGTGGTCAAGTTCTTCGATTAACGGGGCATCAATTCCATTTTACTCCCTCAATAACTTTTCACGTAGTACCATGGAAATCATTTTGGTGCCGAAGGATGTGGAGAGGTGAGACGAGCTTGTGGAAAGTGCCGGGAGTGTTCTGCGGCAGTGGACGTGCCTTCCTAATCGGGACAGGCACAAGTTTGCCATGTTGTCCTGTTCTTGTTTCTTGTGGTTTCGAGAGCCAGGAAACAACTTTAAATCCGCTCTGAAACATTTCGAAACTCTCTGGAGAGGACAGTTCAAGAGTGCTGCTTGGGACCGCACTCCTTGTACTGCAGTCCCAAGCAGTCCCTGCTGCCTTTGCCCTACTCTCGAAATAATGACACGCATGAGGAGTTAGGTAAAATAAATAGGTCACATCAAGCAACAAAAACAGCGAGACCGAGGCGAAACTTGTAAAAAGTGCCGTCCGCAGAGCGCCAGACGTCCCGTCCCGCCCCGCCTACCTCCCCCCATCTCCATCAACCACCTGAGTCCGACCTAGCCACGCACAACAAAAGTCTTCTGAGTCCTGTGGGATTCGAACCCACGCGATTTTACTCACCAGCACCTGAAGCTGGCGCCGTAACCACTTGGCTAAAGACCCTGTCTTGTTACGGGGGACCCCTGCTGGCCGAAATTGTAGACAGGATCTTCCGAAAGTGTTGTGATAGCACTGCCAGCCAGTGAAGCATGTAAGTTTTGAGAGGAGCGCTGTGCATTGCTGTGTCGCGGCGACTCATTGAACGCTGCGAAGCGAAAGCTTGAGGAAAAGATTGCAGGAAGAGCGGCCCGAGAGCAGGCGCCGTATGATGTACTCCTTGACGTTCAGGGGGATAGATTGGCTGCATTTAGAGCGCGCAAATTTTCTTCATTCATGACTACTCTAATACAAGGGCCTCATGGACGCTTGAAGGCGCCCCGCGGTGTACAACCGGCGCACACCGGGAACAAAGAGAGCCGGAGAAAGCTGCTACATTCAGCCATACAAACACGTCTAATCCTAGGACTTTGGGATACGTTCAGACTCGAGGGATTGGTTCGAGCTACGCTTGCGAGACCAACAGAGCATCAACTCCCCATTCGACATGCGACTCCGCCGCGCCTTTGAACAACGTTAAACGCTTTAGTAGACATAAATGTGTCCTTCCTTCTTCGCTGGAAATAAGAAGGGACAGGCCCGCTGGTACCCCCTGTCAATGTCCCCCCCCCCATAGGATTTTTTTGGGCCGTTTTGAGCCAAATGTTACCCCCCAAAGCTAGCATTTTTTTTCCCAGACAGCCCTCTGTTACCCCCCTCCATAGCATTTTTTTCCCTGGGAAATGGAAATGGAGTAGCGAAGTCCCGTTTGCCTCCGGGCGGATGAAGAGGCGGGAGACACCGGAAGGATGAACTTCCATCCGCTTGAACTCCACACCCGAAGTTCGTCAAGGAGAGCGAGACTCGAAGCCGGGAGAAGCGTAAC
>JASZXU010000492.1:0-20055 GCA_035521515.1 Phenoliferia sp. Uapishka_3 | reverse complement strand
CCGCATCCTCACCCCCACTAACCAGATTACCTCCACCGATCCCCGCTCCCGCGCCCGCAAGACCTTCAATAGCCGCCACACTCTGATCAGGTGCCCATGAAAGCGACCAAACATCTCCAACGGCGTCTCGTAGGGTCGATAGCGCAGATCCCGGCATTGATAGATCCCACAACTTGATCGTTCCGTCGGATGACCTTTTAGGTAGTTCGGGGTGTCAGAAAACATTTGCAAGTGTAATGAATAGAAGGAAAAGGGAAACATACCCGCTTGCGAGAAGACGGTCGTTTCGAGCTGAGACGCTCACAACCCAGCCTTCGTGACCTCCGAGACTCGCGACTTGGCCTTTTCGTCCTCCACTGCCAGCTCCAGTTCCACCAGACAGAGCTCGTAGATCCTGGAAATGATTTCTCTCAGATTCAGCAAAGTAACTCGCTCGTAAAATATGAAGAAACGCACGAAGACATTAATTCGCTTGTCGTCCGAAGCGGTAACGAGAAGGGAAGAGGTAAAAGAGGTCGAGCGTATTGGAGCAGAGTGAGCGGGGAAAGTTGATACGAGGGAACCGGTTGAGGCGTCGAAGAGAGAGACGTGACCTGTTTCGCTTGCTACCGCAAGGAAGCGGCCGTCGGGGCTCTGTAAACGGATGCTCTCGTTAGCACGGGAGGTTTCAGGCGAAAGCAGCAAGACGAACATATTCGATTGAGGTACCGAAAGTGCCGGTGGCTTCCATGGTGGTTAACTCTTCTCCCTGGTCGATAAGTAGGTGAGCAAGTGATTGCGAAGGTACGGAGTAGGAAACGCACGAAATTCTCAACGTCGGAACTCATGATTCGAACAGTCGCGTTTCCTGCTGTTGTAGCAAGATGACGACTTTTCGGATGGAGTGCAAGGCCCCAAGTCTCCGCTTCAATAGATACCATCCGTCAGCTGAATCTGAGAAAGCTGGACGCCAAGACGCACATGGACCCAGCTCTTTCCTCGCCTCTTGCACGCCATCCATACTCCACCGACATAGCACGGAATCTATGGAGCCAGAGACCAGGAAATCCGCTCCTCCCTCTGAAGGATCAACAGCTAGTCCCACGATACCCAAGCTGGCGGCTGGGCGGAGCGTCTTCATTGGAGTTGCGCCGCTCAATGGGTTCCTTTTCAACGAGTCCCAATTAGCACTCATTTCTGTTGATCCGGCTGTCTAACCGTACCAAGTCTTGATAGTGTGATCTGCGCCCGCCGTTACGACGATTCCATCACCGTTGGGAAGTGTTGACCACTTTGAGCACCAAATGGCATCGGAATGACCGGTTTCGCGGGGAGAGGGAGTTGTGGGAGAGGATTCGAGGGTTGATGTTGGTGCTGCTGGTGATTTGTGAGCGAGAAGGTAGGTCGCGGACTGTAGTTGAGCACGGGTGGGTGAGCTTTGGTGTGTGGAAGGGAAACGCAGCTGGGTTTTACCATTATCCAGGAGCCCCTAGAGCAATTGGACTGAGAACCTTGAATTTAGAAGGTAGAGTGCGACTTGGGTGTGGTGGTTCTATACAAAAACGGAGCGCTGCTTGCGCTTGCAGCTTGACTTCCGCCAGATTCGGCCGTGACCCTCAACTTCGACAAAACTTAGAGGAACGTTGCCGCATTTCCTTCAAGTTAGCGAACTTAGGCACAGCAGCGGTGGTGAATACCTGGCCGCTGTGGATTGGCGCCGACCCCCCCTCGCTGCTCTCCAGGCGTCGTCTGCCGACAGTACCTCAAGAATGCCAACGATTCTCGGTTTCAGCTGTACGATTGAGCATCCTTCCAAGTGAGCTACAGCAATTGGCGCGTCCACATCAATGTAAGAAGTAATCAATGCTTCGCGTGTTGCAGGCTGCAGCCTAGTTGCTCACCACCGTCCTGCTCTCCAGTCGCGAGTCGATACAGACTGAACCCACTGTCGAGCAACCAGCCTACGCTCTCGTGTGCTACGGTCCTGGAGTTTGCTAGTCAAACCTCATTGAAGGCGACTTGAAACCGGAAGAACTGCACTTTGAGAATGCTCGCAACGCCAAGAACGAGAGTCTATAGGTGCGTGATGGGGAGATAAAGCATTCGGAATTATGCAACTGACGACGTGTACTTCTTCGATTGAGACGAAGCTCAGGGCCAACGCAGAGTCGAGTACAGGATGTGCTAGACATCGTCGAGGTTCGCAAGCTTTCTGTTGCTCAAGTCCTTTTTGGCTGCTTGTTTTCGATTCTCTACAGTGAGCATGAGAGTTCGCATCCAATCGAACAGCAAGAAAGCGCCTGCAGTAATTCCACTTCAACTCGACCCGCGAGCGCCTTCAGTGGAATCTCTTTGGAAAGCCTGAAAGTGGGGGATCGCTCGGGGACCTGGGGAACCGACGCTTGTGATGATACCAAGTGGAGGAGCTACTGGCGGCTCGTATGCGGCCGCTGGGGAGACGTTGGAGAAGGACTCATGGGCCGGGAAAGTAATTTCTTGGCAGTCGGAGAGGTTCTCGTTGGGTGCATCCCTATACGGGCGCCACTGGTCAGCGTAAGGTGAGGCGTCAGAGGAGGAAAGAAAGCAGTTTCTCGGGCTTTGAGGAATAGACGTATTTTGTCCAACTATTGGTGGGTTCATAACCCTGTTTTGATGTCGCGAACGATTTGACGTCCCTCCCATCGAATGTTCGCAAGCGACGCCAATCACCGGCACTCCTCGACTGATGATGCAAGAGTCGTTCAGAATACGCACGAAGCGAGGAAGAAAGTCAGAGGGATGTGGGGCGGCCTAAAATTGTGCCGAGATAGGATCAGCTAGCGCGGGGCCCGGGCCGAGATTCGTTGGGGTCCCATACAAGACCCCGCACTTCCTCCACAATCTCTCTTTCCTGCATTCCACCAGCCCTCAATATGTCGGAAAAAGGATCAAGTCAAGCAGAAGTTGTGCGCCGTGATGGAAAGGTACGCTGATGGCTTGGGTGAGGCTTTCCGAGCGCTAATTCCTCTCACTGCAGGCCAATTTCAATGGCAACGCTTTCCCACCTCTGGCGACGGAAATCATTAAGATTAGGCGGGCTGATCCCGCTTGGGTCGAACCCGACCTGTTACATCGCACCATATCACAGCGACTTGTTGGCAACATTTGGATTGGTGAGTCGTCCCGCGGGCCGGACGCTTTCCTGGGTGCTAACGTCCTTTTCAAAGTCTGTTCCTTTTGCTGCCTGGGAGGCATACTGTTTGGATTCGGTAAGTAAATCTTGGTCGGTGAATTAGGGACCGAAGCTGATGATTCGCGGGGTGGGAAGACATTGCTTCGGTACGTCTCGCCACAGGGGTTGTGTCAGTAGTTTTGTGGCTCAATTTTTTTTTTTCACCTAGATGTCGGCCGTCCTTGCTCTTGATTCCTACAACAACTACTTTGGAAAGCCAGATTCGTCTCTACAAGGTGGAATTAGTTCCTCCATCTCGGCAGGCTCCTTCGCGGGCTCCATCTTGTTCATGTTCACGGGCGACAGACTCGGACGTCGAGGTGAGTAGTCTCAACCTGCTCATGAGAATTTGAAACTCAAGATAGGTTGGCCGACAAAGGTACCATCATGTTCGGCTGTGGCGTCTGGTTTGTGGGCTGTATAATTCAATGTGCTTCGCAGAACGTCCCCATGCTCATAGTCGGTCAGTTTTCCAATTTCCCAATTTCCCAATATCCCAATAAACCTGGATCTTCTTCTTTGTCTTGTTGACTTTTTTATGAGATAGGTCGAGTGATTGCCGGGATTTGTATCGGACTTGTGAGCTCTGCCGTGCCCGTCTACCAGAGTGAGGTGCGCCTTCAATCTTCGCAGACCCATCAGTGTGTGCTTGTTTTAAATCGCCTCCTTAGCTCGCACCAGCCGACAAAAGAGGTAGACTCGTATCCCTTCAGCAGTGGGGAATCGACTGGTGCGAGACATTTTGTATGTTCAATTTGCCGCATTTGCTGACATAAACTTCTCAGGGGAATCCTCATCGGATATTTCATCGAGTACGGCTGCAGCTTTATCAAGAATGGAGACTCGCAACTGAACTTTCGGTGGGCTCCGGTCTCAACAATCTAGGCGGTCGTCGACTGACTACGAGTGACATAGCCTGCCCTGGGGACTCCAGATGATCCCTGGTGCCATTTTGCTTGCTGGCATGTGGTTCATTTTCCCCGAGTCGCCACGCTGGCTCGCCGCCCACGGTCGCTACTTCGAAGCGCTCGACTGCCTGGCGAACGTCCACGCCCATGGCGATATCTCCGACCCATACGTCCTTGCACAGTGGTCCGAGATCCGTCAACAGTTGATCCAGGAGAATTTGGAGGAGCTCACCTTCTTTTCGATCTTCCAACGTCGCTTTTGGAGGAGGCTGTTCCTCGCTTGTTCCGTGCAAATGTGGTGCCAGCTTAGGTACAGTCTTCTTATTTTCACCCAATGAAGCCGATTCTTATGTACTTGATTCCCAGTGGCATCAATGCTCTCATGTACTACATTGTCTGTAAGTTTCTGGTCCCGGGATGCAGCCTTGGATGTTTCCTAACATTTTTCTTCCCCTGCAGACATCTTTCAGTCTGCAGGTTTGACCGGGAAGAACACGAACCTGATTGCTTCGGCTATTCAATACGTTTGCTTCGTATGTGGCACAGTCCCTGCCATTTTCTACATGGTGCAGTTTTCAGGACTTGCTTCGCCAGCAGCCAGGGGCTAACTCCAATCCACACATGCAGGACAAGTGGGGTCGCAGAAGTGCCTGGATTTGGGGTGGTATACTCCAGGGTAAGAATTCGACTATGAACACTGTCTGTGACTCGAACTCATTAATTTATGCATAGGTGGATCCCTGGTGATTGTCGGCGCACTTCAAGGCGCGTATGGAAGCCGCTCGAGCGTCTCCAGCAACTCAACTACAGTTTGGATCGTGGAGAACAACCTAGGAGGTGAATAAACTCACATCTTCTTGAAGCCTCCTACTTACATTGCCGGTCCGATAGTGACCATCGTCATGTTCGTCAATTCTCGTTATCGCACATCAACTTGCGATTGACTGACCCAAACTGACTTAATCTCCCGCAGAATTGTCTTCTCATGTAACTGATTCTACTTTCGAATTCTATGTTATTGCGGTGCACTGACTTGAGTTCGTCTCACAGACATGTTCATCATTTTCAACGCCATGCTTGCGGGGTTCGTTTTCGCTCGAATGTCGTTGACGCCACACCTAATGTCAACACCCTCTAGTCCAATCTCTTGGGGATACCCTACGGAAATTTTCCCACTGGCGATTCGAAGTCATGGAATAGGAATGAGCACAGGGACGACTTGGGTGAGTGATGATTCTCCTGTGAATGTGAGCCGTGGCTAAATGAGGGTTGTCGCAGGCGTTCACTTTTGCAGTTACATACTTCACTCCCCCAGCACTCAACACGATTACTGTACGCATTCAGCGACTTGAGTGAATCTACTTGTCTGACCTCTGTGTAAAACAGTGGCGAACTTACATCGTCTTCGCGACCTTCTGTGAGTTGCGAGGGCAACCTCGATGTCGCATGGGCTGACTGCTGACCTGATCTTCAAAGGCTTTGCTTCATCAATTCACTTCTGTAAGTCATCTCACAGCTCATATTCCGAGTCCCTGCCGGGTAGCTAACGACTCACATCCTCTTCAGACTTTATGTTCCCTGAGACTCGAGGGCGACCACTGGAAGAGATGAATGTAAGTAAAGACCACTAAACGCAGCCTCTGCACAACTTACCAAAAGTCTACACGCAGGTTCTCTTCGAATCCGGAATCCCGGCCTGGAAGACGAAGAACCTACCCATCGCGCTACAAATGGAGGTCGAAGCCCTCGCGGAAGCTCAGCGCCGCGACATTCAGCAGCAAATGATGGAGGCGGAGACGAAGAAGGAGGCTCCCACACATTTCGGATTTGCAACGTTGGAGTGAGTGAGACGGACGGGACATTTGGTTGGGTATATTCGTGGCAGTCAAATTCAGCTGTGAAGAATTGAGTGGTAAAGTTGGCGGCACGGCCCGGGCGACCACTGAAGGGCTGAAGCTTTCAAGTCGAACAATCATCACGAATTCTTTTCAAGGCATCGTATACTGTTTCTCCTTCTCCTCTCGCTCAGATTGCCCAAAAAAGACATCCCGCGTACCTGGGTGCGTCATTCGCAGAACCAAAAGATATTGGACAAGATTCCAGGTAACAGTCGGTCCAAATCTCCTTCTCCTTCCCAACCGGGGAGTCGAACCCCGTTCGCGGCTGTGAGAGAGCCGAATCATAACCGGTAGACCAGCTAGGAATTTGTGCTTGATGAATGCGCGTCGTACGTTTGATTGGACCCACGAAACAGCGAACACCAACTCCGAGCCCCGAACTTCGAATATGAGCAATACCCACCTTCTCCTTCTTCGGAGTGTGCACTACTTGATTAAAAGGAGGCTTGAACTTCGGAATGATAAGCTACGACAAGCACCGCGCCACACCACCAGGCGACTTTCGCAAACTTCGCCGACGAAGGTATTTGCAAAAGGTTTTCGAAAGATGACCAGTCTTGAGACCACCGCCAAGTAGCTTCATAATACCATTTCACAGTTACTTACGTAGAAAAGAGTAAAAAGAAATCGTGATGAAGATGAGGGTGTGGTGGTTTTCGAATCAATCGAAGAAGTGTAGGAGGGATAAATTTTGTCCGAAAGGAAAGTGTCTGATGAAAGCTCTAGCCAGATGAGTGGCTTTGATGGGGGGTTTGAAAACGAAACGAAAAGGTCGTGGGGTATAATTGTTGATTCCGTGTGGGGGTGGTGGGGTTACCAAGTCTGCGAAGAACCTGCGTGGGGCCGGAGGAAAGCTCTCTAGCTGGCTTGTACTCTCACACACAACTTTGGCAATGCGGGAACAGATTTCTGGCAAGGTCTGAAGCTGGGCACTAGCTCTCGTCTTTGCCCCTGCGATGCAAGTTGGGGTCGCGGAAGGCGTCCCAACGCGTGCGACGTCGCGCGCGGACGCAGGGCTGCAGGAGGATAGACGGGACGTTGAAACTTACGGTTGACCTACAGGTAGCTTTGGTGACAGGTGGAAGCCGCGGGATTGGCCTCGCAATTGCGCTGCGACTGGCTAAGGACGGATGTGAGCTTCTGAGATTGTTACGAGGAGAAATTTTGCTGATATCATCCTCACTTTTCAAAAGACGACATCGCGATCAACGATGTGGAATCAAATCTGCCAGGCATCGAAGCCGCCGTCGAACGAATCGTCGGTCTTGGGCGGAAAGCAGTCGGAGTCGTCGCGGACGTTACAGACGACGAAGCAGTCGAAGCCATGGTTCAAGAAGTCGTAAATAAACTCGGAAGGCTCGAATGCATCACTGCCAATGCTGGAATCTGTCAAGTCAAACCTTTACTGGAAAGGACAGCCGCCGACCGCAAGAAATGCATGGACGTCAACGTTCTGGGGTTAATGAACATGTTTGTGTCCGCCGCGAGACAGATGGTAAAGCAAGGAAATGGAGGTCGAATTATTGGAGCGTGTGGGCTTCACTCTTTTCTCGATCACTTTTTCACCATCAAGCTGACATTGGCGTGCGTTAGAGCTTCAATAGCGGCCTATTCAACAGCGGCATCAATGGCAGCCTATGGCGCTTCAAAATTTGCTGTGCATGGATTCTGTCAGGCGGCGGCTAAAGAATGGGGTGTGAGTGGCGCTTGCTTTTCTTCGCGGCCTGCCCCTGAACATTTTTCTCCTGCAAAAGAAACACGGAATCAGGGTGAACTCGTACGCGCCAGGAATCATCGATACAGGTGAGATATTAAAGCTAAATCAGCTTACAATGATACTAAACCTCGGAATTCAGCTATGTGGTCGGATATCGATCAGTCTTTCGGCAAGGAGCTCGGACAGAAACCAGGAGAACACCTGAGTTCGCAAGCTGCCAATATCATCTTGGGCAGGGTCGGTACCCCAGACGATGTGGCATAGCTCGTTTCTTTTATGGCGAGCGAAGATGCAGAGTACATCACAGGGCAGTGTATGATCGTCGATGGAGGAATCATGTTCACTTGATTCGACCCAGCGGAATGTCTTATACTATTATATTTCTTATACCAAATATCTAAAGCCAAAATTTGTCAACCTGATACTCTCCCACTTCAGCATGTTTCTCCTGAGCCGCAACCCTCGCCGCCATAGTAGCTCCCAAGTTTCTCTTCTGTTGTTCTCCGAATCCAGTCTTGACTCCACTACCAAGTCCCTTGGTTCCAGCTTCTCGTTGGTCTTCTTTGGCCCGTGCGTAAATGGTGAGAGCTCCGAGCAGGGATGAAAGGTCCTCTTGAATTGCGAGATGAGCTTCGACGTGACGAGAGAGACGACGGAGGAGAGAGTGGGATTGTCGTTGGAGGAGGAGAGTGACGAAATGGGCGTCGAGGATCGCTTGGACTACGGCGAGGATCTGGCGGAACACGACACGGGTCATCAGCTCCGTGCAGGAAAAAAGAAACGCAAGAGAAAGAGATTCGAAAACGTACATCCTCCACCCTTGGTGGCGTAACCTCCTCTTCATCCAAATCTCCCTCAAGTGCCACAAAAGGGTTTGTCGGTAACCTCTTCGGCTTCGACCTTCCCTCATCCTTCCACTCCCCGCCTCTCTCACCCACCTGTCCTCCACCTCCACCATGTTTCGCCCACCACCCAAGGCACGCATCGAGTACATCCAGTACAGGAAGTACCTCGACAGCACTCAGCTGTTTCTGGAAAGCCTGTCGAAGTGTTGAAGGTGTAGAAGGTGATTCCACAAAGCTAGGAAGGAATTTGAGAAGGGAGGGAGTTGGGAAGGGAAGACCGGTGGAGTCGACGTCGATTTGGTCAGTTGAACCGTTGGCGATGACGGTTTTGAGGAGGGCGACGGTGGTGGATTCGGGAATGTCGGGCATCGTTTCTAAGGCGAGCAGGACGTTTGGCCAGTCCCCGGCGCTCGCGAGGACGTTGCAGACGCCGGATGGGAGGTGGCTGTCGGCTACGAGACTTCGCTTCAAAAGGTAGGTGATGATCCCGACGGGGTGCTTGGCTACTCGAGCCGAGGTGCTTGAGATAAGGTCGGAGTTGAGAGCGCTGCTGTCGGGGAAGCAGAGGCGGAGGAGAGCGGTAACAAATGAAGAAGGGCTAGTAGGCTACAAAATCGACAATAGATCAGTAATTTTTCCCCCTGTAAAATCAAGTAGAGGAAAGGATCGTACCTCCATGTTGGCGATGTTCCTCAGCGTCTTCTCCCGACCAGACCTCATAACCTGCTTTCCATTCTTCTCCTCCTGCGCCTTCCTCGTATCAAAGTACTTGAACCGATAAACGTCCGGCACTCCACTAATCTTCTTCTCCGTAACATCCGCCCAAGATACGTGCGATCCAGCCTCAGCGATAGCTTCCTCAATCTTCCTCTTTGCGACGCGATACTTGCTCGCCGTCACCTTCACATTCTCAATCTCCTCCTTAGCCTCCACTCGCCTCAGCCTTTCTTTCTCTACTTCAGATTCCAGCTTCTTCAAGTGGAAAGCTCGAACCCGCGTAGTGTCTTCCTCAACAAAAGATGCGAAGGAAGATTCTGCCTCCGCGATTTTCGAGTCGACGACGTCTCCGGCGAGTATGTCCTCCAGGTGATCCAACAAAGCTCCACGAGCGTCCTCACTCGCTTTGTAAAGAGCTTTCTTTGCCTCCGAAGTCTTTGGGTGACGGATTGGCTCTGCTTTCTTGGCCTTTGCTGACGCTGACTCGGTGGAGACAGCGAGGTACTTCTTAGTTGAGGCGTGCTTTCCTACCACTGCCGCAAGGACAGATGCAGAAGGTAGAGAAGTCAGGGGAAGGACGAAGAGGAGGGACCGGCCGGTTGGCCCGGCGGAGGGAGCGACGACGATGGAAGCTGCGGTACGAGAGATGGAAGAGAGGGATAGTCGAACGTGACGCTTTGGGGTAGAAGGAGGGAATGCGGCGGCTGGGATTTGAACATCGGCTTCTAGGACGAGGGCGCCGAGTCGGACGTCCCAGATTAGAGAGGCGACTCGGGTTGGGAGGTCGTCGGTATTGGTCGGGCTGGGTGATTTGACGGTAGGGCGGGCGGCGGCAAGGAGGACAAAGGAAGAGTGGAGGGCAAGGAGAATAGCGGTGGGGAGAGCGAGGGAAGTAGGGAGAGGGGGAGGGACTTGAGAGGGGAAAGGGTAAGGTGGGCGTCGGTGGAGACAGCTTCGGTGAAAAGGTCGGCGTAAACTGAGGCGAAGGAAGCGGTGCCAGAGAATGAGAGTCGGTACGAGTCGAGAGATCCTGATGAGGCTTTACATTCGGGTGTTAGCTCGAGATCGAGCGGTCGTAAGAAAAAACTCACAAAGCGCTGAAACATAACCGTCCTCGCTGACCACGACTTGGGAGCCTGGAACAGCAACCTTTCCGAGACTGACGATTCCCATCCCAACCACTCCATCACGCATCACTTCTGGATCCAACAACGCGAGCTCGACTTGGCACCTCACTGTCTCTCTCGCCGTCGCAGCCGATGCATCCGCCTGGTCAATTATGCTAGCCGAAGATGGACGCTTGGTCTTTGTGAATTTCTTCTGTGCGATATCGACAAGGGAGGTGGCGGCTGCAGCCGGGGTGGTGAATGTTCGGACGACGAAGGCGAGGTGGGCCCTTGAAGAGGATGGAATGAGAGCGAGGACGGAAGGCGGCAGGAGAGTCGTAGAAATTCCTAATGGGTAAAGATGGAGGGATTGGGAAGAAGTGTCGGTGGCGGATGGTGGAAGGGAAGCAGGAGTTGTAAAGTCAAATTCTGGAGTAAGAGAAAGAACTCCGGAGGTCGAGAGGAGGACGAGGTGATCTGGAAGCGTCCTGGGAGCGAGAAGCGCGGCAAGTGGCGACGCAATCTAGCAACCAGACTGTTAGCTTTCACCTGAAAAGACTCGCAATCCAGTGTATTGACGCACGGGGTGAACCTCCTTGACAGCCTCGCCCTCGACGCTGCCATCCTTGCGCTCATCCTCAAGCCAACTCCAGACCTCGCCTGACTCGCCAGCGTTGACTCCAACCCAAGTCTTCCGTGCCGACTTGACTCGGATCGATTCTGTAGAGGTAGACGGAACGGAGCGAGAGACGGCGGCAGTCGAAGGCGTGTAGTTTGGGCCGAGAGTTATTGAAGAGAGCGGAGTTTGGTCTCGAAGCTGCACGATTGTCGTTAGCATCTCTGGCGGCTGTATCTTAGGAAAATGAGACTTACATCGAAGACGGTGATGCCACTTCTCGGAGTGGAAACGGCGAGCCTGACGGAGTGTTTGGTTGCGGATGAAGTGGCGAGCGACGAGGAAGGGAGCGTCGACTGGCTAGAGTACCCTTGCTCGAGCTGATGCGACGCAAGGAGGAAATGTTCTTCTGACATCTCGAACGTGTAATGCCTGCGCTGCGCTGTGTAATGCTGGCGACGCTCTCACTTCAATTTTCTCTGGCATCGAAATTGTGGTCCGAGCACATTAGTCAGCAGGCGCGTCCGCCATTCGCTGCTTCTCGCATCACCCTGCCTTCTCGCTTCAGCAACTTTCTTCCAAACCGTTTGTCTTCGTTCATTCTTCGTCTTTTAGCGCGGCCCAATGTCCACCGGTTTCTTGGGCTGCATTGACCTTCGTTTTACAATGTGAGGGACTTTTCAACTCTTCTGCCTCTCACTGTACGCGCGTAAGGACTTCATGAGACTGAAAAAAGTAACGGTAATCTTCAGCCCCTTCAAAATAAAGAAATTGTTGAGCTCGAATAGGATGCCGCAAGCGATATGACGTCCCGCGCCAGCTCAGCCTCGACATCGGTACTCGCTGCAAAGGCTCTCGTAAATGCGATTACAAGCCTGGAGGGTGTCAAGCACTGCAAAGTACGATCAGATGTATCAACTCTCGCACCTCCTTGAGGCCTTTTTCGCGCACGCAGCTCCCCACATCCCGGTAGCCGCATCTAAATTGTGCGTCACCCAGCAGTTTGACGAACGCCCAGCACGTTTCCGCGCTGGTGAACAAGCAGAGAACAGCTTACGTAGCAAAGCAAGAGCTCGGGGGTTGGGTTTACGTCGTAATTCGACGTCGCCTGAGAGTGCGAGCGGGTGTCAGCAGAGAGTTGGCGAGGTGGGCGGGTTTTGGGTCGACCCGTAGGCGATGGGGAGATCATGGGAGGGAACAAAAGTGCTCAAAAAGCTACAAATCGAGCAGGAACTTTCTGCTGGGATGAGGTGTTGAGAGGGCGGTGTTTGGGGGAGAAACAGAAGAAAGCTCTGGCGACCTGTCGCCGTGTTGCTCCTCTCTCCCGGACCATCCCGACCTCAGCAGTCAACGTCAGGACCGTAAATCAAGCCTTCCGACTTCGACTTCTCCTTCGTCCCCTCTGCGACCCCCATTACCTCGGAGCGAGCGAACGAACTTTGGACAGCAATGAGCTGACCTTCGCGAACCTCTCTACAGTGGACGACCTTTTAAACTCTTCCTCAGCCTCTTACGCAAACTCTTGAATCGCCTGGTACGTCCCTGTCCGCGTCCTAGCGTCCCGTAGCTCAGCAACAACTGACGACCTTCCTCGCAGGTTTCTCGCCTCCAAGGGAAACGAGTACTTTTGTGAAATCGACGACGAGTACATTGTCGATGGGTTCAACCTTACTGTATGGAACGCTGAAGTACAAGGCTGTTCGGGCGCTTTGGAACTCATCACTGATACCGCTCGTTAGTCCTCCCTTCTGTCTTGAGATTCTCACGTGAGAGTGGGAGCTGATGCTGATCCCTAATGCAGCGGATAAGGATTCAAACGACGAACAACGTGATCAACTCGAGACTGCCGCTCGACAGCTTTATGGACTAATCCACGCTCGATTCATCATCACCTCTCGCGGTCTCGCCAAGATGGTTCGTCCTTCCCTCTCTCTCCTCCTTTTCTTTCCGGCCCCAGCTAACAAACCCCTCATATCCATCCATTCCACTCCAAAGATCGAAAATACAAAAAAGGAGATTTCGGTCGTTGCCCCCGAGTCCTCTGCTACGGCCAACCTCTCCTCCCACTCGGTCTCTCCGACCTAGCCTACCAAAAAGCCTTCAAACTCCACTGTTCCCGCTGTGAAGATCTCTACTCTCCAAGATCCTCCCGACACGGTGCTATCGACGGAGGTTATTTCGGATCTACGTTCGCTCATATGTTGTTTATGGTTTATCCGGGAATGATCCCGCCTTGGAACGTTCCAGTTGCGGGAGGTGCCGCGAGTGCCAGTGGTGGTGGAGGAGGTTTGGGAGGTGGGAGTGCGGCGAAAGTGGAGAGAGTTAGGCCCAAGATCTTTGGGTTTGTGGTTCATGAAAAGGCTAGGTTGCAGAGGTGGCAGGAGGGCGTTAGGGACAAGTAAGTGGATTGTGTTGAGGATTAGGCTTGGGGAGAGCAGAGTGCTGATATACTTTCTTTTCTCTTGCAGGCAAATCCAGCGACTGGAGGAGTACGAGAGGCAAGGATCTTTGGCTTGAGGTTAGGCGAGGTCAACGCCGGTGCACTATTTCTTTGAGCTGACCCAGCAGACCCAGCGTTGTATACCTCACAACTTCCCCTTCCGAGACAGCAATTGCAACACTACTTCAGATTTTACCAGTCACGCTCCGCCTTGGCTCCGCATCATCAGCTCCCACGTCTAATTCGACGTCCCGACATCGTTCGCCGCTATCAAACATCTTCATTGACTTTTAAGAAGTCCCGTTATCACTCCGACGACCTGCCAGCCCCGGGGAATGGAAGTATAATCGTAAACAAGTGGTCGAGCTGACAACGCTCGCAGTCGACCTGTCGCGGCCTCTCCCCGCGGAGGCCGTCTCCTCGCTTCTCCCTCTCCTCTATCTACACTCATCTCGAGTCCTTCAGGCAGTGATACCTCACTTTCGTGAGTCCAGGACTTTCCCCTGTCCCGATGCAGGCTAATCTTCGCCTTTCATGATAGCGGGACAACGTCTCAAGTCTTCCCGCGTCAGCTCCGAGCATCACCATTAGCCACACCGCCAGCCATGAATGGAAACGATGATCGTTCGAAGCGTGCGTATGTTCCTCGTATCACTACAAGAATGACACTGAACTAGTCACTGTCTAGGACCCATCCGCATCCTCTCCTTCGACGGCGACACCTTCGGTGGCCTTTCCTCGCTCACCATTGCCAGTCGACTCGCCAATCAGCTTGGAACACCTAGTCATCCGGCCAAGCTATGCGATTGGTTCGATCTGATCATTGGGTCGGGCTCCGGTGGTGTCGTCGCGCTCTTGCTCGGACGTCTCGAGATGGACACGAATGAGGCGACTCGAAAGTACGCGGAAATTAGCCGTACCCTCTTTGGACCCAGGGCGGTGAAGGAAATCTCAAAGGGCCGCAAGCTAGAAATCGAGCCTCTTTGTGCATGGATCAAGGGACTTTGCGATGGGGAGCCCCTCTTGGCTTCGGATGACAGCAAATGCAAGGTACGTTCTTCCTCACTCGGCCATCGCAGCCCACTCAGTGTTCCCACTGTGTATAATAGACTCTCATCATCGCCAGCTACGACGTACTCATCTCAACCCTACCCGTCTGTCTGCGGTCATATCCTTCCTACGAGAACGTCGACCGACACCAGTGGACAGTGGCGGAGGCGGCTGGCGCGACTATGTCCCATCCGACGATTTTCCCGAAGTTCGACGTAGATGAAAAGAGCTACACCGATGCTTGCACGCGTGGGCTCACCAACTCCGCTTCTACCATACTCAATGAGGTAACTTCGCTTCGCCAGCAATACCCAGCTTGGGAGGAGCGAGTGACTGCAAACGGAATCGTGGTCGTGTCCATCGGGACCGGAGTTCGCTCGAGAATTCGTATTACAGCGAAAAATAACTCGCAAGGACTTGCATGCCTCTTCGAACAAGTCGCGGCAGATACGGACAGGACGCACGATGCGCTATTTGCCCACTTCCAACAGAAGTGCGAGCATTTACGTCTTTGCTCTAAAAATCATACTGATCAACCTTGTGCCATAGGCTTTACTCAGCCTTCCTTTTTGAGTATGCTTTATTTCATTGGCTGGATGCTATTTCGCTGACTTACTCCCCAGTCGGTATTATCGCTTTGATGTACCCGAACTGGGAGCTCTGCAGGGTCAGGATCGTAGCTCGGAGTCTCTGAGTGGGCCCCTGACTAGTACATACCTTGGGATGCCCGAGACCGGTACTAAGTTCAGCCAGTGTGTATCAGCGCTCAAGGTCTGTCCCAGTTTTCCTCCCCAGCATAATCAGGTGAACCCAGCTGACATCATCTCATAACTCCAGACAAAACTTGCAGTATGCTCTCATTATACTGAGCCTGTTCGCGAGCTCATCGGTTAAGTCCTCACAGGTCAACTTTCACAACTCGGAACCAAGCAACACAAACACCGCAGCCCCTGTCAGGTGCGAGGGCCACACTGCTCTTAAGTGTCCGTCTACTAATCGGGATTATCTGCAGCACGCCTTTTTATCCTCCGGACCAGCAACGTCAAATTTTCGGGCGCAAACAGGACGTCAACCGTGTCTTCAAGCTCCTTGCCAAGCTGGATTTGAACGGTATGAAAGGACACGTCGCTGTTGTTGGAGTGGGGGGTTTAGGCAAAACCTCATTGGCGAGAGAGGTCATGGCCGACACTCGCGCACCTGAATACGGGGCTCCTACCTTCGTCGCCTGCGAAAGGCTTCTCACGCTACCAGAGTTCCAGCGAGAGCTCCTTCGCTTCCGCGCCCCTCATGGTATCCGCGAAGGGGAAAACCTTGGCGATGCCGTCAAAAGTGTTCTCATCAATGAAAGGCGCCTCATCATCCTCGATAATCTCCTCGACAATCCATTTGAGGCCCCCAACGACTATCGCCAATTCGTTTTGTCACTCAACGGCATTCCCAACCTTACACTTATTATCACGACACGAAACCATCAGCTCACCAGCAACTTCAACACAACTCGACGAATCCATACCCTTCGGCTCGGCGGCTTGTCAGACAACGCCGCGGACCAGCTCTTTCGCGACGAATACGACCGCGAAGACCCATCACGCCACTTGACCGCTCCTGAACCCTGCCTCCCCGATCTCCTCCAGCTCCTCAGTGGAATTCCGCTCGCCATCAAGCTCGTCGCCGCCTGCGCACGCTCTCAGCCAAGCCTACAGGCCGTTATCAACCTTTGGAAGGAAGGCGCCAGCGCGGCTTGGGAAATCGATGGCATGGACGGCCGCGAGTACAGCCTTGAAGTCTCGCTCTCGCTCTCATTTAAGAGCCTCTCGTCCGACACCATCGACCTTCTTCGTCTACTGTCCGAGCTTCCACACCCAATGTACAGCCGTCAACTCCAGCTGGCCTCGCCGGCCTCACCTGCCATCATCACACCCGCCATTAACGCCGCTCTGAGGTGCTCCATAGCTCAGATCAGGCCTGATATTATAGGGCGCAAAGAATTGGAGATTCTAGAACCCGTCCGGCAGTACATCTGTCGACACTGGAGTCTTGACGTTAACGGACGCGTCGGCCGCCAGCTTGCCCTTGGCTACTTCGCGCAGGGAACAGTTTTCAAACTAGATCAGCTTCGCAGCGGCGATCAAGAGCATGAGCGAGAGCTATATTTGGACGGGGACAAAAATTTCAACGCTTTTTTAGAGATCACGCAAGGAGTCGAGGATGAAGGTGTTCAGCAGCATCGCGCCAATGCTGTGTTGCGCTTCATTGATGAAGAGGGGACCCGTGCGGATGCCGACGTTCGGTTGGAAGTCAGAAGGACGCTCCTGGGCACTTTGGTGAGCTGCCAAGCCAACCAACCCGCATGAAAATACTCGAAAGAAAGCTTACGACAGTGCACTTCTGGTTTCGAGACAAGCACTTGTCAGCAGAGCGTAGTCCGTGATTTCTCACCTCCACCTCTCAGTATGCCAGCTAACTTAGCGTCACTTGCGTGAGTGCGACGAGTTTCAGGACCTCAGCTGGGTGTACAGCCTCGGAACTCTGGACACATCGGTATCTGTATCAAGACTCGAAAAGGAATGTCCCTTCTTTGCATGCTGTCAACTCAATATTCTGAGTAATGAATGTGCTAACTTTGAAATATAGGCTCACGAACAAGCCAAAAAGCTCGGCCTCGTAAGAACCCCACCAATCATCTCACAGCTTATTGCACTCAGAAAAACCAGTAACGAGGAATTTGCTAAAGTTTGAAAACTTCAACTGTAAACCTTTCGGCGCTGACTTAGTGACTCTGCACAGGAGGCGGCCAAGCTTTACTTGGTCGACCGCTACGACTTAAATTCAGCAACTTTTGATCCCTTCCAAGCTTATGTCCGCGGCGAGTCATTTTTAGAGGAGGCCTGCGTTCAGGGTAAGGAGAAGCTGTCTACTTTGATTCGTGAACTCAACTAAGTCGGCCTCATTCTTAGGGAATGCTGAGGTTGTGAAAGCTCTGATTGAAGCTGGGGCCCTCCAATACGTTGCCGTTGAAGATCATTCTTCACTACTAGTACGGGCAGCAAGAAACGGTGATGCGTTCCGTCCAGTAATCACCGCTTTTGACTTACAAGTTTACCTACATAGGCCGCTTGGAGGTTGTAAGGTTGCTTTTGGCAGCCGGGTTATCTCCCACTCCCGCCATGCATGTTGCTGCTGAGGAAGGTCAGCAAGTCTTTTGATTCTGAGACTTTTAAGCTGGTCCGTTGTATCAATTGTTCCTCTGAAGGCCATTTTCAGTTGGTGAAGGTGCTTCACGAAGCCGGAGCGCCTGTTGACGTCGAGAACGAGTATGGCAATACGCCATTCCTTACCGCAGCCAAAAACGGTACGCAATCACCCTGATTGATGATCTCAACCGATCTTACACTCCAGCTATCTTATCCAGGGCACCTTTCGACGGCAAAAGGGCTTCTAGACCTCGGAGCATTCATTGAAGCTCAAAATGGGGACGGCAATGCAGCACTTCATCTGGCCGCACTTCAAGGTCAGTAGATGTTTGCGTACTTTTCCTCTCGACTCATTAGATGAACATCTGTCTTCAGGCGACTTCCGGCTGGCCAAACTACTCCTTGAAAGCGGAGCTTCTGCCGGCACGAAGAATAAATTTTCTGCGACCCCTCTCCACCTCACCATGCTGGATCACCGGTCGGATACCGCAGAACAGATCAAGGGAAGGGTCGATGTTGCACATTTGCTCGTCGCATCCGGAGCACCCCTTGCGGCCCAGGACGGGATTGGGAAAACACCGCTTCATAAGGCCACACACGCGCGTTAGTTTTCCACCAAATGAAGTGCCTTTCATGAAGAAGTTAATCCACCTCGGCTTCTCGTAGACTCATTGGAGAGGGTTAGATTGCTCCTAAACGCCGGCGCCTCTGTGGACTCTAAGGACGCAAACGGCTCAACCCCTCTACACCTCATCGGCGGCAATCTGGATACGTATGGAAACGTGTTAGACGTCACAGAAATACTCGTCCGCTTCGGAGCACCTCTTGACTGGAAGGACAACAATGGGGAAACACCTCTTCACGCGGCGGTGGCCAGCTGTACGTAAAAGTTTGCCTTCCACAACTGCAATTCCTTTGCCTTTGCTTCGAGTTCTGACCCTCTTTTCGCAGGTCCCCCGGAAGTGGTGAAGGCGCTCCTTACAGCCGGATCCGCCAGTGTGGTGAACACAAAAAACTCACGCGGTCAGACGCCTCTCCGCATCGCTGTGAAGAAGAATGAACCATACTACTTCGACCCTCTCAGGTGGCGTCCCTCCATATGGGACGCGGAGCTTGAGACTGCAAGGTTGCTCATTGACTTCGGAGCAGCTCCTGACGTAAAAGACGATGCTGGCATAACGCCCCTTAGATTAGCCGCAGGCAAAGGTTAGTTTTCCGCCACCGTCACCCCTTGTTTACTTTTTCTGATCCAGCTCACACAGGCGACTGGGAGCTGGTGGACTTGATCACTGAGGCGCTGGAAGCCAGAGGCCTATATGAGGATCTTCTTGAATCTGCGTTGTAGCACGCCCAGAGCCCCAAGGGAAGTTTGAAGGCACAGCGAAATATCTGAATTCAGTCAAACATCAGTTGTGCTTCTCCTCCAATACTCTTCAGTCAACCTCCCTTGACTTCCAGGTGTGACGCCCGCATCCAGGCGAGAAGTCTTCGCACAGATGGTGTGACGACGTAACTGGGTCGAGGATAAGACCTTCACTCGGACCCTCTGACACGCTGAAAATAGCGATAAGATTTGATGGTGGTCGGAAAGCCGCCTACGTGGACAGTCTGCTGCCGCCGCGCAAAATTTTACGGTTGCGAAACAACGTCGACGCGTCGCAGGCGGCCGGCGAATCCTGCTATCCGCCTCGCTCCGGCTCTAATCCTCCAACACGTCCCATCTACCGTACGAATCAGGCTTGAAGGGATGGCAAGACATTGTAGATCAATTCTGACTTTCCTAGGAATCACTGTCAAAATGGCTTGTCAGAGCTACCGGATATGAGCCAACGAGGCGCTGAAGGAAGTCATGTGTTGCATTGCATATTTGACGTTTACAATGGAGGGAGCGAGGTCCGAAGACGTGTTCTTCCTTGCACAGAGTTTTGAGAGAAAAGAGGCGATGGCGAGCCGCCGATGATCTATGGGTGCGAGGCATTCTTGTTCGGTGGATTCCCACAAGTGACGACGTCGAGGGAACACTCTGAAGGTTGGAGTGCAGTGGGAATCTCAGATAGTACGATCGACGGGTAAAATTTACTTATGAGGTGAAGTACTTGTCCTTTTTCAAGCAAAGAGTCCGCCTTCGCCTCCTGGCCTCTCCAATCCTCCTTTCGAAAGTAAACCATCCGGCTCCCCATTTCGCTTGTTGAATTAACTCTCTCTTCTCATATCAAAACGGCAGTCCCACTTTCCAGCTTCAATCCTTCTCGGGTCCCTTTCCCTACGTCGCCTCCTCCTCCCAAGCGACTCCCAGCGCCTCAAAACACCGCTCTAACTTAGGTTCAGCTTAACCGCCCGCGCGAAACCTAAGGACAGCGAGGCTCGGCGAGCG